>JAHBMJ010004037.1:0-54645 GCA_018398765.1 Chromera velia | reverse complement strand
CCCCCGTTTTTCCGCACACAGATAAAGAGAGAGAGAGAGAGAAAGAGAGAGAGACAAAGACAGAGACAGAGAAAGCCGACTGACCTGTACAGCTTTTGGTGTAGTTTTCCGTACACACATGATTGCGACTTCTCGTGTCTGAAGGTAGATAAGGAGGCGAACAGACAAACAGACAAACTCTATGTTCTTTTTCTCCCTCCTTTCAGACAGACTAACAGACAGATAGACCGTCCGTTTCTTACCTTTTCCACAGACAGGCAGGCAGCGTGGTGGACTTTCCCTTTCTCGCTCAATGCATCACTAGTTGCAAATACAATTTCAAGTGCCGTGATAAAACAAATACAACGCCCAAGATTCAGCCAGTGCTCCTCTGTACATCCATTGTTTTGTCCTCTCCCCAAAGACATGATCCTCATACTACCAGGTACGCTGAGCAGTAAAACCATATTTTCACCATCGTGCAAAGACCCAGAAAGAGCTAGAGACAGGGAGGGCTGGAGGGGAATCAATGAGTGGGGGGGGCCTACACGCTAGAAGTTGGGGAGGGGCAGGAAACGAAAGGTAGAGCGGGAGAGCAGGGACGCGGAAAGCCAAAAAAGTGGAAGGGAGACACACAGGGACACGACGAGATGCAAGAGAAGCAAACCGACAGACGGATACCTATTAGCATTTTCTTTGTCGAACCTGAGCGACCCCAAAAAGGGGGCATGTCAGTCAGGACTTCGTTCACTTCGTCCTTCACTGACACACCCACCTTTTTCTTCTCCTCCACTTTTTGCTTTTCGAGTTTGATCTCGGGTTCCTTTCTCTTCGGCCGCCTTCCGAGACGTTCATACGCAATCTGTGCATGGCAGGGGCAGAGTACAAATTCAGCGACAGAACGAAGGACGGAGGGAGACGAAAGGGAGCCGGAAGGAAGGCAGGCAGCAAGGAAGGAAGGAAGGAAGGGAGAATCCAGCTGAAACCGAACGAGCGAGTGCACAAAGGACCGCGGAAAGGACATTCGCGTACACACACACACACACACACACACACAGAGAGAGAGAGAGAGAGAGAGAGAGAGATGCGGATGGAAAAAGCTCTGACCTTCCACGCAGCTCGAATCTTCTGTGCGGCTTTGAAAAGAGGTTCCCCCTCTTGCCCTCCCCCCTCTGCCCCACAGCCGTTCGCCTCATCGAGGGGCTTCAAGAGGGGGAGTAGGGCTCGCTGCAGCGGCAAAGCAAACAAAGCGTGGCGGCATAGAGTCAACGGATCAATGGATGGATAGGACTTCCATGCAGACATGTATGGATGGATGGAAGTTGTGCACAGACACCATGCACTCTCCTTTTCACGGGTGTATGGCCGATGCGTCACATCTTCTGCAGAGCCTTATGTCATGCAAGCGTGGGGGGGGGGGCATGCAGGCGGAAGAAATTCGTTTGGAAGAGAGAGAAGGAAATAGCTAGGAGATCATGGATGACGTCAATGCGGGATGCGAAAACAGGACTGCCCTCGTACAGAAAGAACGATAGTGATGATCAATAGATGTATTCCTTTTATTCTTTCTATCTCACCTCTGCCTCCTCGCATATTCTGCAGAGCATCGCAGCGTTCGAAACACCTCCCCAGACGTTCTCTTCCAGATCCATCGTTCCACTCTGCTGACAGATGTGGGCACAGAGCCGCCTGAAGGCTTCTCGAAGGGCCCCGTTCTCACTGCAGGCAGGGAGGCAGGTGCACATGCGTGCGTGATATCTCTTTGATGTCTACACTGTGTGCTCATTTCTTGCTGAGCGATGCAGAGAAAATAGAACAAATACGAAAGGAAGAGGAGAGATCTGGGAAGAACATAAGTCGGACGGGAGAAGGCACGATCGAAGAAAAAGAAAAAAACAGGCCAAGCAGTCTTGCGCTATCCAGACGAGACACTTCCTTACGTGTCGGGGGAAGCGACGGAAATTCAAACAAATAGACGGCTGCACGAGGGGACAGGCTGCACAAAACCTCCAGCAAAGTTGCCAACAAACACAGACCTACGCGCGCACGTACTCTCTCTCTCTCACACACACAGAAGGGGGGAGAGAGAGAGAGAGACAGAGAGAGAGAGACAGAGAGAGAGAGAGAGAAGAGAGAGAGAGAGAGAGAAGAGAGAGAGAGAGAGAGACCTCTGCAGTTCTCTGATCGCTGCTTCTTCCGAACTCTTCGGAGGAATCTGCACAGTTCCCTCGGGCAGCCCCACCCCCACCGTCCCTGTCCCTGTTGTCGCGAAGCCGAGCCCGCCTCTTGCCGAGGAGTACAAGTTGTCGTGCTTCAAGTGAGGCATAGCGACGTTTGTCATCTTCATCGTTCTGCCAAACTCAGGAGGGGACTCCGGGTCTGTGCCGACTGCCATGCTTACTGTGGCGTTCGGATTGTGGAGCTCGGTGGGACCCGAGGAAGCGTAGGTCGCTGTCTCTCTGAGTGCCTGGAGAGATTGTGGCTGGTTCCTCACATCGTTTTCTCCGGTCATTTGAGGGAAAGGATACATCACCTGTGGTTGCATCGTCAGGAGAGAAAACGGGATGCACGGTTTCGAGAGGGATTTAAGAGTCTCCACTGACTACACAGATGCGCGTGCGTCTCTGTGGATCAGTTCTTTGATCTATTTGGTTCCTACCCCAGAGACAAAGTGGGAAAAAAATGACCTGTCAGACGATGAGACAAACAACAAAAGAGGCGTTTTCCAGAAGAAGGGAGACAAACATAAGCGATCAGTCGATCAAGTAGTCCATATGCGTTCTTGCAGTTACGCCGAGACGAGCGACGTGACGATGTACGTGTTGCAAAGAAATTCGGCACTCGCTGTCGATCCGTCTGCCAGCTGTCCGTGTGGCAGCATACGCCCAGAAAACAGACAGACACACAGACAGACAGATAGATCCAGTCCCCGTGAGAAAGCTGTATGCATTGGCAGACAAGCACAGTTCGATCCATATAGAGTGAACATACGCGATCGACATGAACATGCAGATCGATACATGCATAATTAATTAAGTTTTTCGATCATGCTTTAATCATTAATTAAATTAAGTAATACAAGTCAGTTCGCGCGCATTGCGCGCGGAGTCAAGTGAGTATATACGTGAGTGCGCGTGCGGCATCGCAGGAACTCACTTACCCGGCGGCAGCTGCAACCCCCATGACGTGCGTAGACGGGCGGCACGCGGGCCATGCAACGCGCGCAGCACCATCCATGGAACACCTCACATTTTCTGGGATTTTGCGCTTTCCGGGCCCTCATTTACTGGCATTTAGCTTAGCATTTCTTACATTTTTTTTTTTTTGACGGGATTATAACACAGATACAGATAAGTCAGTTCGCACCCCTTGTGCGCCGAAGTAAGTCTGCAAGAGAAAATGCAGCGTAGATCGGCTTGGTGGTATCCTCGTTAGCATGCAATAAGAAATTTTGGCTTATTCACTTAAATGTGTAACTTACGGTTATAAAAACAAGTTTTTTTCCTACTTTTTATGAAAAACTAAAATGCGCCAAGGGTAAGAATGCCGGAAAATTGCGAATAAATTAGAATAAATTGGAGAAAAAAAAATGAAAACGAATCTCGGCAAAGATTGGACTTGTGCAAACCAGCTAGAGAGCCTCTAAGAGAAGTCCGATGCGCTTCAGCGCTTTCTCTCGAAGCTGTAAGTTAAAAATTCAGCATATACTGACGTGGGAGACCTATAGTACGAAACTAATCATTTAGACCTAGATCCTAAATTCCTAATCCTAAAACGGTATTCATCAATAAACCTATTGCTCGTTAGTAGTACAATAAATCTATTGCTCCTTAGTAGTACTACTGTTCTTCTATTACTGCATAAAAAAAGCAGCACCGAAAGATATCAAACTTAATTATACTTAAAAAAATATTGGTTTCAATGATTTGTATATCAACTTGTATAACTTATATTTTAGGCTGTTTCACATAATAAAAGTTTGTGTAGCTCATCTAGTTCATCAAATTAAAGCGTCTTAGCCTTGAATGAGACGCCTTTTCGCCGCAAAAAAACACTAAACAGCAACTTTAGAAACCTAATTTTTATATCCGAGACGGTGCACCTTATTTTTGCAACTAATTTGAGGTGCAGACTTGTCTTTGCACCAGCACCAGCACCTTATGCAGTGTTTCCAAGCCTTATCGTCCCAGCTTGATCGAGTGTAGCAACAATTCGTTCATCGTGTCGGAGAGCCTGAGGGAGAACTCCCTCCTTCTGCTTCTCCATCTCCTTGCGGTATCCTTTCATAAGAAGAACGCCCAAATTTCTTCCCCATGGGCACGCCTGCAAAACAGCCAGCCGCACCAATCAGACTTAGACTCAGATGCGCGCCTCCTCATGAAAGCCACATACATGCGCAGCCTCTATCCCCCCTCACTCACACAGAAGTCATACTGACGCATCGTACACAGAATTCCCACCCCCCCGCTTCCCCTGCGTATGAAGAGCAACACAGTGAACCTGCAAAACCATGGGCGCGCACGACCCGCACAAAAAGAACAAAAGATACGGAAACATCCACAGGATTTGCGTCTGATCACTGATCAACGCCAGCCATCAACGCAAACGAAGGGCCAACCATTTCACTCACTCACTCACTGACTGACCTGAAGCCCCTCCTGCTGAAGATGCTGAGGATGATGGTGCGTCCGGAGGTGTGTAAATTCTGTCGTTTTCACCTGACAGACCCCCACCCCTAGACGCACGACTGAAAGCACTAAGCTCAATCGTCCTTCCACCAAATGGTTGTATGCCACTGCTTCGATGTCCACTCCTTCCACCCCACCAGCTCCCCCCTGTCCTGCGACTACTGCCTGCTGCCTGAGAGTATGTGTCGTAGACGGATTGGCTGTCTCTCCACCTCTTCGCAACGAAAACCCCGATGTAGTACAGCAGCACCACTCCGAACAGAGACCCAATCACAATTAAAGCGAGCCTCCACGGTGCTAGATGCTCTTTCCCGCCCTTCCCCGCCGACGATCCTTGAGAGTCACTGTGTCCAGAGGGCACTGGCACGAACGGATTGGTCGGTTCGCTCACCGGGTTCCACGCAGGGATCTTTTGGGGGGAGTATGCTACAGCCCTGCATGAGTGAGTGAATCCATACAAATATCTATGTACATACAGAGGGGATTCCCCGCTGCTCCATCAGGGAAGGATTTGAAAAAAGAGCCCGCTCTATCAAGTCACAGACATTCATGCACAGGGAAACCAAAACACACACAATTGACACACAGACGAACGTTCACACTTGATTTACTTATTCACTCACTCACTCTCTCTCTCTCTCTCTCTCTCTCTCTCTTTCTCTATCTCCCTCACACACACACGAACGGAAGCACACAAACATCTACACATGATCAGTTTTTGCTCGCGAAGGACAATTGATACGCACGTAGGGGAGGTGCAGAAGTGGCGCATTTTCTTTTTGTTTCTTCCTTGAGAGACAGAGACAAACGTCCGGTCCCCCAAAACCAACAAAAAACACACAAACTGACCGGTGAAGCCGTGGGAAGATTGCCATGACATTCACTAAGTATGAGCTAGCAGGGTCGAGTTCCGGGATTCTGCGCGCACACAGAGGAATGAAAAAGAACACACACACACACACACACACACACACATACATACATACACACACACTCACTCTCTCTCTCTCTCTCTCTCTCACACACACACACACACACGAGGGCGATCCCCAAGAGAAGTGACGCGCACTTGCCTCCGGTAGGTGGGAGTCAAAAGAGAGAAAAAGAAACACATGACTGCCTATCCTAATTGAATGTCACACGCTAATTAATTGGATCTCACTCACTCACTCACTCACTCACGTGAAGTCCGTCGTCCCCCCAAAGACCAGTTTTCGCTCAGCGTGGCCCGTCTGGTGCCGCTGCAAAAAAAGAAAACGCAAGAATCCGACAGACAGACAGTTTCAGATTTTTCCTTCACCTTGGTGCCAGAAGTGTACGCATGCATGTGCAGGCAGTACTCCACCCAAATAGACCAACGAACAGGCGGCCTGCTAGAGGCGGCGCACAAACAGAGTGATAGATGGGAGTATGAAAAGCAGCGGGAAAAGAGGAAAGGAGATTCTTTCCAGTAAACACCTCAAGGATGATTTGACAGAGAAAGAGAGACCCCCAAGCGAAGAGAAGATCCTTTGTGCCAGACAAAAGAAGTCCCTGAAAAAGCATCCATCCTCTCACAAGGAACCGATCACTGGAGTTCTTCATCTTTTTTTTTTGTATGAAAAAGAATTCTGTATGAAAGTAAACCCTATCACAAGGAACCGATCACTGGAGTTCTTCATCTTTTTTTTGTCTGAAAAAGAATTCTGTATGAAAGTAAATCCTGTCACAAGGCACCGATCACTGGAGTTCTTCATCTTTTTTTTTTGTATGAAAAAGAATTCTGTATGAAAGTAAACCCTATCACAAGGAACC
Organism: Chromera velia; assembly: GCA_018398765.1. Classification (NCBI taxonomy): domain Eukaryota; family Chromeraceae; genus Chromera; species Chromera velia. The sequence goes on along the minus strand of JAHBMJ010004037.1, from coordinate 48,184 downwards.
GATCACTGGAGTTCTTCATTTTTAGGCCAATTGGATGTCTCTTCACTACTCATCTGCTGCAGGACTGACTGACTTTCCTCAGACCGCAAGAAGAGGACCAGTGGGTCATGTCACTATCCTACACGCACTCACAGAGAGAAACAAAAAGCGGGAGGGATCGATCGAGTGGAACAACAAGGAAGGCATGAGAGACCACAAGGAAGACGGCGGACACTACATTCATTTTACACCGACGATACAACTTCATGAGGAGTCCCTTTCTCCGAAAGCCATTCCTCCGCCATCCTAAGGGAGAGTCAGGCTGAGAGGAGAAAGCAAGCCAGCAAGTCCGAGAAAGCTAGCAGGTAGAAAAGAAAACTTGAGAAAGCAGGGCATGCGCGGAATAAGATCTATCTGCAGACACCAATCAATCAAATCACGGACCTCCTCTTGTTTTTCCCAAAAGATTTCGTACATCACATCGCCGTCTCGCACCTTTGTTGCACTCTCGGACTCCATCTGCACAAATGCACAAACAAATTTAATCACTTGCATGCTCGGACATGAATAAAAATCAAGATAACAGCGCAGAAGAACGTATAAAATTCTTCCCTCAGTCTTCCCACCGGGTTAATTCTATCCTTCCTGAGGCTCTTGCAAGGTTCTTAAACGGCCTCGAATCAACCAACCCCGAACTTCAATCATCGTCTTCATTCCATCCATCCTTCCCGTGTCCACATTCCTCTTGCATGTCAAATGCAAAAAAAAAGAGATCGAGACGGGTCTACTTAGATACACTTGCACAGAAAGATAGATAGATAGTTGCGTGTGCCCATATGGGTCCGTGAGGTAAGGAAGCAGCAAGCCCCCCCTCACCGTTTTGCAAGGGTCGACTAAGTGCACGGACAGACCCACTCTTCTCTCTCTTTCCCGCAATCGCTGAGTAAATAATCGACTCATGCCCCCCCCACAGACCTGCGCTGGCGTGCAGACCCCAAATCTCTTTATTTGTTTCTTTTTTCTGAAAAAGAATTCTTTATGAAAGTAAATGCCCCCACAGACCTGCGCTGGCGTGCAGACCCCAAATCTCCTGATGTCGTCCTCGCTGGAACCCTTCTCGAGGGCCGCCTTGGACGGGCTGAAGGAATGGATATGGTCCCACTCAATCTGCATGCATGCATCGTTTTCTCTCTCACTCAGTCGAGCAGGCAGGCAGGAGCAACGGAATAAACAGGGCTGCCTGGCTGCATCCACGTTTGTTCCACTCGACAACGAACCGATTCCCGACACATGCTTTGAAACTTCACGAATGCAATGCTCCACAAGCACCCACACACGATTGATTGTGCAGACATGGACACGGACCGCCGTCCAAAATCAACAAAAAAGGGTGTGGGCACTACAAGCTATACAGCTAGACGGCAGCACAGAGACGTAAATGAAAGCGACCACGGTGTGTCTAATGCGACCCCTCGACTTACTGAAGCCTCTTTTTCCTTCTTTCTATCAGCCCTCAGGGCTTCTCCAGGTCTCCCGCGAAGACACTCGAACGTAGAGGCCGAGTGGACAGACAGGAAATACTCTGATGAGGACGAATCTTCTCCCTGTGCGGAAACACACACACACACACACACACACGCACACACACACACAACGATTCGAGTAGCCTAGAGCGACTTTTGGAATCTGATAAGATTGTCTCCCTCCGTTTATGAGCATTTTTCTTAATTTCATTTTTGAATGGATGGAATCAAGAACAGGGAGGGAGGGAACTGAGAACTCGAGATGGATCCCCCCCCCCTTTCCAGCCGGAGGACCCGTGTCCCCCCCTCCCCCCCCGCACACACATCGAGCGGATCAACACAGATATGTTGCGAATTAAATGTAATTATTCTTCCCTCTTAATTCTCCAACGATTAATTATGACTGTCAGTTTGAAAACGCCCATGGCCTGCAGAAAGGCTCCTACCTTCCCTTTTGTTCCCGCACACCAAATGTCTCTTCAGGCATGCTGTTTTGGCCACACACCACGATAGGCCACGCAAAAAGAGGCAAAAACAAAAAACCAATCAATGCAGAAAGAAAACAAGACACAGACGCAGAAAGAACCAAGAGTCACATGCAGGAAATCCATCCATGAAGAGGTCGAACGAACAGTGGGGCCTGCATGTATCTTCTGGCCGACTGGCCGAAAGATCCCTCGTTCAACAACTTGACCGAAGTTTTTTTCCGCAAAGTTTTTCTTGACGATCTGCTGGAAGCATCTTCATCACTCTCTCCCTCCTCTCTCGCTGAAACAGACAGAGAGTTGCTAAATGCATCTATCCAGACCCAAAATTACTCGCACAAACCCTGCACGTTGTCAAAGGCTCCTGACCGTTTTATGCACTCCAAAGAAAGTCGCGTCGTCCGCCTTCAGAAACTGCAAGGATAACAATTAATCACACGCATGCATTCATAAAGACCCACTGTTTCTTTCTTCTTTTTTTGCGGTCCTTTGCCTTGCACAGCTTGTTCTGCATGCCGGCAGACAAAACGCGCAGACAAACAGGCAGGTAGTTAGACATGTCCCGGACACGCAGCGAGGTAAGTGAGCAGAGGGCAGTGGGGGAGGAAACATTGTCTGAGGAGAGACAGCCGGGTACGTGGTTGCGATGATCGAAAAAACATATCAAGCAGGTTCAACACAAACATCTCTTCTGACAGGGAGACGGAGAGAACGGAAGGAAAAGAGAGACATTCAGGGTCACCCTGCCTTTTCCACTCGCACCTTTGAGACGTGCCGCTTATGGTCGAGGACATCATCGCCTTTCTTTTCCTCTTCGGTAGGAGCGGTCTTCACACTGCATGCGGGAAGAACACATACATATATATTTGCTTGTGGGATCGAAGAATTGGCTCAACACATTTTCATTGAATGACAACCAGACCGAGCACCTTCTGTCTGTTTGGTCTCCCCCATTTCCTGCCTGGGTCCTGCTGTGCAAAGGTCTTTCTTTCTTTCTTTCTTAATCTTGCAAACAGACATTGCTTTTGCCCGGTCACCTCTTGTCTCCTCAATCGTTTGGCTGGCGAGGGTGGGTAGGGAAAAGACGGTAGGAAAAAGAGGGCGCAGAACGAAGGGGCTTGTCAGAGGACCAGCGGGGCAGGAAATGGTTGATTTCCTGAAGAGAAATACGATCGGCTTTGTCGCTCCGATCGACTTTGGCTATGCCGAAACAAGGACAGAAAGCGGTGCCACCACAGACAGATCAGCCCGACCGTTGTAAATCTTCCGAAGTCCTCATGACAGCCTCAGAGTCGCAGGGCTCGAAAATAACGACAACATCGTCCACCGAGTCCGGAGCGACCAGTCGATAAAGTTCCACAAAGTTACTCTGGACCACACTCTGCAGACACACGGACACAAACACAAAAGCATGCGCTTTTCACGCATGCAAACACACACAAATCCGAACCCCCCCCTCCCCCTCCCCCTTCGCCTAGAGAAAAAGAAAAACGAGAGGTGGGAGAAACAAAGGAAGGAGGGTGGGGGAGATGGAAAGGGATGGGAGAGGAGTTGAAGCCCGAGCAAAGAAAGTGACAAAAAGAACAGATTGGCGACGCAGAAGAATACAGTCAGGCCGGATGACCACTAGTTTCCTTTTCTTTAATTTCCAAAGCGACGGACAGTCCCCTTCAGTCACTTTCTTTTCCTTTCAGAAAGGGACACGGAAAGGCGGAAAATTCATGACGAGAAGTCTTTCCCCCCATATGTTAATTGTTTGAATGCCATCGTTTCCTTCTCTTCTCTCTCTACAAACATTTAAGGACAGGAGCAAATCCGGTGGAAGGACCTCTTCGGCTCGCCAGAAGTATAGATGCATATGCGCACATGCGAAAACCAATTCGGCAGGCAGGAAGGGGAGTCATGCATGCCCCCCGACAGACGGACGTTGATGGCTTCGTTGTCGCCAATGGATGCGGGTGTAGAGACGGAGGTAGAAAGCCCCCTTATCCGGGCCCGAATTGCCCTTGGTCGGTCATTTCTGCAATCCAAAGAAAAGCAAAACCCTCGAAGCTTTCTGTGTGTGTGTGGGTGTACTGGAGATGTCCTTTGCTCTCTCTGCAAAGTTTCAAATCAAAACCTGTGGCTCGAGTCATTCAACGCCTGGCACACTAAAGTGCATAAATTGAAGTTTACCAAAAAAAAAGAGAGGAAGGATTGAAAAGGATCGCGTTTTGGCAGCAGAAAAACCTTTGATCCTATCTATCTTCTGACATGCATGCGTGGATGGATTTTTCATTCCAGTTTCTCGGTCACTGACTTGATGGAAGCCTTGTAGTAGCAAGGCACATTGTCAACTTTGCTGATCGAATTCGGAACGATCGCAGCAAGCTGGCCCCTGCACGAAGGCAAGCAGTTGAGTAAGGCTATTCCTCTCTTCCTCTCTTGTTTGTTTCCGACTGCACTTGTGCCAATCAGGTCAAGAGAAACCAAGTTTTCCTTGACGCGAAATCCGGAAAGTAGCATGTTTCGTGTCTCTTCCCAACAGCTCTAATTGAAACAATACGAATGTTCGACATTCACACATAAAAAGAAAAAAATATCAAGTTTCGCGCACACAGGCAGAGACTCGCACGCGCGCCACACGAAGGTCCACGCACAAGCAGCAAGAGAGAGAGAGAGAGAGAGAGAGAGAGAGAGCGACAGGGAAGGAAGGGCCATACAGAGCGAAGAAGAAAGCAGAGAGAAAACGAAACAGGCCGGGGGCAAAAGGTTGTATGTTTGTATTTATGTATGCACACCAAGACAAGACAAGACGAGTGAGCGAGAGAGTCTGCATGCAAGTAAGTAAACCGATCAACCAACCAACCAACGAACCGACCGACCAACCAACGAACCAACCGGGTGTTGAAGGATCCCACGGCATCGTTCCGCTCCGAATCGGGGGCCGAAATCCAAAATCCGGGGGAGTCAGGTTGGACACCGCCTCTGTACGTATGCGTGCATGCATGCATGCGCACAGAGTGAATAAATGAATGAATGAATGCATCGCCGATTTTTCTTCCGTCACCCAAGAACCAACGAACCGACAGAGCGTAGTTTTCTACAAACGGACAGACTACACGCCGGAGCGAAGACAAAATGTTGACAGGGAAAAACAACAGGAAGCGGAGACAAGAAACAAACACTTGGAGGAAATAAATGGAACGAAATCAAAGGAACTAAGAAAAACACAAAGAAAGAAAGAACGAAGAAGTTCACACACTGACGGATTCAAATATCCACAACCGGAAACGAACAGAAACACATTTCCTGCACCAATCCCGACTGCCGTTTTTTTCCCGTCGTCGCTGTCACTCGCCACGTAAGAATCCTGGTCGAAAGGAATCTCGGCTTGAAAGACAACGTGTGGTGACGATTCCCTGCAAAATTTCCCGGACAGACAGTGCACTGTGTGTGGGGTTTTTGTAAGACTCGAATGGGCAGCCCATATGCACATCCTCACAGAAAAATCCTAGCAGAGAAAGACTCCGCGCAAGTCGCTTCCTCCATAAGGCATTCTGAGACCTCACTCAACCACTAAAAGTCGCCACGGGCAATCCCGCGCGTGCGGGTAATTCTATTGGTCTCTCTGGCAGGCCTGCATGCCCTCCTCAGTGTATGGTGTGACTGCCTGCCAGACAAGGGTGGCTTCCTGGCGCAACCGATATCATTATTCCAGGAGGCAGGTCTTTTCAGGTACCCGTCAAACGATTACTTTTTTTTTTCCAGCGGCGGCCTCTCTCTCCGCTTTTAAATCAAGCAGAAGTATCTTCAATGACCATTTTCAGCGCGTATCCACACATACGCGCACACAGCCGCTACTCCACTTGGATGACGACAAAGACGCAAAGATAATCAAGCAGCAAGAGGACAGACAAACACACGCGCTGCATGGAAAGGTTTTCCAAAGAACCGCGGTGGGGGAGGGAGAAAGAACCAACCGAGGGGGACGCGGAGACAGAGACGAAAGGAGATAGGTACGCATGTCGTCTACAAACAAGGAGGGGCAGGGCGAGACAGACAGTCAGATAGGGATGCAAACAATCTGGCCAAAGATTTATTATGTGGCTACAGAGAGACAGAGATGTGCGAGGTCGAAAAAACATTCGCCTGATAGACTCACGTGACCTCCAGGAAAAAGTTCCTGGTCCCCTCTGATGGTATGGTCATGTCCACGGGCGCCGCTCCGTCTACAAGTCTTACCCAGCTGTCCGCGGAGGAGACCGAAATAACATACGCTCGGTCTTTGTCGGGCTGCATCGACGACATACATAGGATCGGATTTTTGTGTGCGTGCTTGTGAGTGATGCCTCATGTGCAGCGAGCCAAAAAGTCCACCCTCACTTTCCTACTGAACGCCCGGCGGTGGAGGAGTAGGGGCGGGCGGATAGGCAGAGAGACGAGCAAGCACGTACAGAGAGCAGACACGCACCCACCCACCCACCCACACACGCACCCACACACACACACACACACACACACAGAGAGAGAGAGAGAGAGAGAGAAAGAGAGGTGGGAGTTAAGAGAAGCAGGGACACGCATCATCCAACTACCGAATTGCAAGCCCCAAACCGACAGACCGATGGAGTGGTCATCTCGACGAAGATGAAGAGAACCGCATTTTCTTTTGTCTTTCTTGCGCTGCAAAACGGACGACGAGAAAGAAATCGATGCTCTCGATTTCGCCTGCCTCGACCATTTCTCAGGAAGACCGTCACAAAAAAAAGGAGTCTTGTTTAGATGCCCCTGTTCGGCTGTTGCTTTCTCTCTGTCTTCCTTCACCTGTATTTCTGTTTGTTTGATTCACTCTCTGTTAGTATCTTCTTCTCACTGTTTTCTCTGCTTTCTAGCTTTCTTGCGCGGTTTCGTCTATATTTTTGTTCTTCTTTTCGCGTATTCAATCCATTCCCTTGCTTCTGATTCACGGACTTTCATCCACACAACTAGCTGCACATGATATGCACGCACAATTGTACACAAGCACGAAGGGGTGGTATTTGTATGAGTTGCTTGCAATTAACACACAAATCTATACAATTAAGGAGTTTCTGCCCTCTGACAGGGATAGGGACGGTGTGTCTGTGTGCGTGCGTGTGAGGGCATTCTCTGCGTGCTTACCTACGAGAGACGAAAGATAGCAAAAAATAGAGAGAAGTCAGCATAGAGACAAAGAGAGAGAGAGAGAGAGAGAGAGAGAGAGACCAACGCGATAGTTAGTTCTACAGGGTCTTCAGGCTTGTGACTTCCCTTCTCCCATTGCCCTTCGTGATTTGTGCTGTTCACGTGCCGGTCTCCCCAGTAGACGTTCTGCATGCGTTCATGCAAAGATTGACTTCCCCGGGACCGTCCAAGCACAGCATGCAGACGAGCAGTTACCGGCCACATATAGAAACAATACAACGAAAAGCATGTAGCTGCAGTGACTGAAAAGAAAAACTTGTGGACACGCTCCATCTTGAAGAACTTAGGCAAAAAGAAAGAAAGGAAGAACGAGGCGGCATGAAGTTTTTCTAGAGAAGGCAACGGGCAGGAGGCAACTTCTGAAAGCTGAAGAAAAGAAAAGGGGGAGGGAAAGAAGAAAGAAAAAGAGGAAAAAAGAGAGGGAGGATGGCAGGCAGGCAGTCAGACAAGAGAAGGCGGAAGGCCGGCCGGGAAGGAAAGAAAAGAACGGAGACAAGAAGGGGAGGAGGGGAGGGAGGGAGGAAGAGAAGGGGGGAGGGAGGGGAAAAGGAAGGAGGCAAGGAAGGAACGGAGGAAGGAAAGAACGATGGAAGGAAGGAAGGAAAGAAGGAAGGAAGGAGGGAGGGAAGGAAGGGAGAAAGGAAGGGACGAAAGGCGGTTTAGTGTGATTGACCTGTTAGAGCTTTCTTTTTTAGTTTTTCAACAAGAAAGACGAGGAGAGAAGCTTGCGCAATCTGACCGACCTGAATGTCGTTCACTCCCGCCTGTTCTGTTTCTTTCATACAGAATTCTTTTTTCATACAGAAAATGCATGCACTGACTGACCTGAATGTCGTTCACTCCCGCCTGTTCGCCCGGGGCAGCAGCAATGGAGACGAAGAGATCATTCGCAAGGTTCGGGGCGAAGAGCGCAAACCGTCTGCCCGATCCGAGCGATGCCCGAGATATCTGCAACGACAATTGTGCTCACAAACAGATTGTCGTCATTTGCCACTCCAGGGATTGAAAGTACTGCCTGCTTCATGCATACAGCAGTTCACGTGGACAGACCATACGCACGTTCGGGCATGCGCACACCAACGAATATGCAAAGAGTTGTTTGTAGTTTTCGTGGTCGGACAGTCAGACAGACCAGACAGAGAGCACGACTTTATCTTGTTCTCTGCGCGTTCTGTCTCTTGCGTCATTGAGAAAAAGACGCACGACTCCATTTTTATTCTTTTTTGCGAGACCGGCTGCATGACATTCTTTTTCAAATTCTTATACGCATCCTTTTCCCCGACAAAGAGACAGACAATCAATATGGCTTCTTTCTTTTCTTTCTTTCCTTCTTTCTTTCTTTCTTTCTTTCTTTCTTTTCCCCTTTGAAACAGACAGACAAAGAGAGAGAGAAAGAGGGACAGACAGACTGAGAAACAAAAAAAAAGGATGCAGGCAGGCAGGCACTTAGAGAGACAGACCTGGTTGGGTGACTCTAGGAGAAGAATTTGGGGGACCTCCTCGCCAGGGGGGGAAACAACAATTGAGAACTCTGTACGAGCACGTCCGCCACTTCCGGATTCTTCCCCTTTTCTATACACCGAGATGCGAACCTGCAGACGAAAAGGGAAGTAGAGAGACCGCATACGGGATTCAAGAAACTGATACAACAGTCGACGAAAGATAGACATACCGAGAGATTCTCTATTCCCATTTGCTCTTGGAGTCTTCGTCTAGCTGCCCGCTATTCGTCTAGCTGCCCGCTATTTTTTCGAAGTGATGAAGGAGAATTCGGCGGCAAGGGAGGTCATCGAGATAGCGAAAGGCCAATCAGATCTTTGTCTGTCTGTCCGGGAGTGGGGGGAAGGATTTATGAATCGCGGGTGGACGTGTGTCGATGCGACACGATCCAGATAGACCTGAAGGAGGAAAAAAAGGGAGCTAGGGACGTCGTAAGCAAACAATCGTTTGTTCAATTGGACACATGCAGGCGAGACAGAAAGACGAACCCCTGGGCGATCCATCCATAGACTCAAATACTTCTTTGGGCGTTGACTAGGGTGGCAGGACTGATGCTGTCTACTCACCTGGCAATTTCCTTTCTCTGCACCGGATAAGCTTTCGCACACCTTTGTGCTTGTCCCCTCCTCTCCTCCAACAGTCAGACGCAGCACTGAGGGGACACCCGCAGACACAGCCTGAAGTTGCCCTGCACGCACGCACACACAAAAACACAGACACATACGGATACACACAAAAACGCTCACTGGGTCAAGCAGGCACGCACACACATCGTGACAGGTACACGCAAACACGTGTACATACACACACATACGCTCTTGAGAGCGCATGCGACCCATTCGATCACGCGTAATCAACACATACGTACATACATACATACACACATACATACATACATACATACACACATACATATAGACATACATACACACTTACACAGAGAGAGAGACAGACATACATACAGAGAGAGGGAGAGAGAGAGGAAGTGTGGGGAGAGCCCACGAATTCTCTCTGCGTGCGCATGCAACTGATGCACATTGATTCCGCGTGTGTGCCATGAAAACCGTATGTGCAGAGCGGCTGGCGGACGCATGTGCACATACATCGCCACAGACTCACTTACATTTCGTTCGAAAACCTTCGAAACGAAAAACCAGACAAAAACCAACCGACTCACCGTCGTTCTTGTGCGGCCCGGGGGCGGATGGCTTTGTGCCTGAGGAGATGAAGGCCTCCACTGCCCCTGAAGGCACACATGCAGTCAAGAATATTTTTATCCATGAAAATATTCTTGGGGCCGTACGGCTTTGTGATGAAGGCCCCCACTGCCCCTGAAGGCACACATGCGGTCAAGAATATTTTTATCCATGAAAATATTCTTGGGGGCGTACGGCTTTGTGATGAAGGCCCCCACTGCCCCTGAAGGCACACATGTAGTCCCTCTAACCGATCCCGTCCACATACATACATACGTACATACATACATACATCTGCCATTCCATGAGCTCATTGGCTTAAACACCGTCTGGAATCTTCTCGACTGCCAAGATGATTTCGCAGAACCGTCATCGATTGCCAAAACCGATTGATGGCCTACCTGATAGGGCTTCAACGGTAATAGTTGCGGGCTTCGAGGTGTCCGAAAAGGCAAAGAAGAATTGTTGGACTGGCTGCCCATCTTTTCCCTCTTTATAGTGCAGCTGCACACACACACACACAACACACTTTCTCTCTCTCTCTCTCTCTCACACACACACACACCCACACACGAACCGCAAAAGCTGCATTTTTCTACTTTCTCTTTTCCGTGGAGGCCGACGCACAGAAGCTGCAGAAAGCCAAGAAGCAAGCTGGGGCACACGAGAGAAGTGACGATCGAGTGAGAGAGAAAACTCAGCTGTGACCCAGACGATCCCCACGCCGGAACGGGAAAGGAAGGCGAGCAGATCGATCGGTAGACATACATACATACGTACATACATACATACAGACAAACATACATACATACATACAGACAGACAGACAGACAGACAAACATACATACATACAGACCGGCAGACATACATACATACAGAGAGACATACAGACATACATACACACAGACAGACAGACAGACAGACAGACAGACATACAGACAGACAGACAGACAGACAGACAGACAAACATACATACAGACCGTTCCACGAGTCGGGACTCCGAAGTCAAGTCGCATTAACGAGTCAGAGGCCCCCCCCTCCCCAGCCGACTGGCCTGCAGTATCGGTGGGTGAATTAATTGGCAAGACAGAGAAAGAAAGCATCAATCTTCCTTCAGCCAAACTCAGCTCCTCCGCAAGCAACGAAGTCGACCAAAAGAAAACAAAAAAAGGCGAACGAGTAGAGTAAACTTCATCATGGAGAAACAAGAAGGCGGCATGAAAAGGAAAAAAGAAAGAAAAGAACCGAGGAGGGTAGGATTTGAAAAGAGATTGACACGGAAGTCTTTTTTTTTTTTTCCCTTTCCGTGGTGGATGAGTTGACCCCTCTGCGACTGGTAGCTGATAATTCACCCTGCACCCAGCAAAGTGATTACTGCTTTTTATCCTCTTCTCTCCCTTCCAACACCTTGTCTCCTTTGAGATTGTCTTTTTCAATTGGCAGCCGACAGAGAGCAGCCGCAGGTCAACAGATGAAAACCTGCAAGTACCCTTTCTTTGTGCTGCTACTCGGTCGGCCAAATTGAAGCAGCAGACCTGGTTGTCTTCCCTCGCCCTCGCCTCCTGTCTCGATTTCTGCCGAGGACTTCGCACGAACAGAAGCGCTGACGGAAACTCTGCGGTCCAGCGAGAGAGAAGAGAAGTGACTGAGGAGGTCAATGCAGTATTCGTTTTATCTAGGTTCTTCTGCGTTGACGTTCTCTTAAAATTGGTCCGCAAAGCAAGACAAAAGCGATGGATAAAGGCCGAAGCAGAAAGAGAAACAACTGCATGCGCAAAAAGAAAGAAAGCATAATTCCCTCATCCCCTCCGTGACCCTCTCGAGACCCGACATGCAGACCCACCGGCATTCTGAAGCCTCCACCGAATCTTCGCTCTGTTGACTTTCGACATTCTCCACGCGGATCGCGAGTCTTTGCCTGCAGATTGAATATTAAAGTTCGATTGATGAGTCTATTTGGAAACGTCAAATGATTTGTTAATTTATTCTGGCAGTGCTGTGAGCTTGAGCGGACGAGACTTTGAAGTGACTTTCGCTCAGCTTTTCCTGTTCACTTTTTTCTCTTTCATGTCAACCCGCCTGCCTGCGTGCCTGCCTGCCTGGCTTGTCGTCCCTCTCACTTCTCTTGAGGCTTTCATCTTTGTTGTTTGCGAACCGACGTTGCATTCGAATACGGACGGATGGACGGAAACACGCAGAAGAAAGATCGAAAGTGGAGAAAGAACAACTAGCTGACTGATTGACTGACACCCCGTGACCCCCTTCCTGAGTTTCGACGAAGAGACTGTTGTCGGGGTAGGTGGCCGTCTCTGTCTTGCCAGCCGTCCGAACGATAAGCGAGGGAACGCACCCTGTCCCCCCAGAGACGCGAAATGCCTGCATGAAAAGTTTTTTATATGCATGCATACAGGAACGTGTGTGCAAAGAGACGGCGTGTGCAGAAAGAAGGGTGCGCAGGCTTATGACCGAGGAGGGAAAAGGCAGAATTAAGGAGAGAGAGCAGAAGGAGATGCCAACGTACACATTGATAAATGAGGTAATGAAACAAGCTGCACGCCTCGCATGTTACACCTTCACCTCTAATCCTGGCTTCCGCTTTTCTTTCCTGTTGCAGAATCTTTCAGAGCGAGAATGGAATGGTGCCCTCTGTTTTGACTTTTTTCAGTCTGTCAAAGCAATTCAATCTACTTCTTCTGGTAAACGTGTCTCTGACTCACCTTTACCTCGACGCCCTCGACATCCTCACTGTTGCCCACTTCGAAAGAAAGCTCTTTGCTCTTCCCCTGCAATATAGTTATCGATCACTGACACCTTCCTTGTGCTTTCTGTCAGAGAGATTCACACACGAGGGGACTCCCTCCGAGGCATACTGATCAGTCAATTCTTGCAATTAAGTCAGAGGCCGAGCATTCCTTGGTGGAACAGTACATCCATCAGTTAATTTGCACTTTCTTTCTCCCCTGCGTGCTTTCTTCTTCTCTGCTTCTTGTTTCATCGGCCCTCCGTCTCTCTCTCTCTCTCTCTCTCTCTCTCTCTCTCTGTGTGTGTGTGTGTGTGTCCCCTGCACGAAGCGCTTGGCCTTTCCGCAAAAAGGCAACAGCCAGACAGGTCGGAGACTCCGTCGCAGCAGCCTCTTCCGGCAGCCAATCTCATCCCTACTGCTCCTAGGGCTTGTTCTTCTGTCTGTTTGTCTGTAAGATGTCTGCTTGCCCACTCTGCATGCAGTGTGTGCTGGGAGGGAAGAGAGAGATCATGCAGGACGGGGGACGGGACGGGACAGACAGGACGAACCAGAACAACAATGGCTGGCTCGACTGACTGACTTACATGTCCGATGGTAAGAGTAGCTGGTGCTCCGTCTGTGAGTATCATGGGCCCACCGACCCCTTCTTGGGATGCTGAGAGCGTGAATCTGTTATCATCCTCGGTAAAGCCAAACACCTGCACAAGAGAAAGAAAAGAGAGAAAAGGGAGGGAGGAGAAAAGAAAAACATGACGCAATTTGCAAGAGACGAGGCGCTTGCATACAGAAGCACTCGCTGAGGGACGTGAAGCTTTTTGCACAATACTGTCGCGTGTGCACAAAAACCAGGGCGGTTCCGAAAAAAAAGGGGCACAATCCTTGCTTTTACGACCATGCTGAAGACACAGAAGAGGCGGACATCGTGGGAGGGCATCAAGCTGTTTTTTATTTTCTCTGAAATCTTTTCATTCGTTTTTTGTTGTTTGTTTTTCTCTTCTTCTAGCGCTGACCTCCACATAAAGAAAACACGCAGGCTGCCCCGCACTGCCGCATTGCTCCTTTTCTGCCCTGTCGCGAAGGTATTCGACTGTAGCAGTCACGTGCTCATCGCCTGTTTCCGGTATGAACACATACGCAGACCGAGAGGGCGGGGGGGGAGTCAGAGAGACTTTCCCTCGGAGAGACTGACAGTCCCGCGAATTGACACATACACGCACGCACGCACGGACACCGACATGGACACGCACAGGAACACGCTCGCGCGCGCGCACACACACACACACACACACACACACACACACACACGCACACGCACGCACGCACAGACACACACACACACACACCCTGTTCTCCTTTTCTGCTCGAATGCCTGGCACAGCAAGCTTAGAAACAGACACGCAGTCAAGGATCAAGACACAGAAAGACACACACTGACAAGGAGAAATAGAGAGATGGATGAGACGAGGGGACAAACAGCAAAGAAAACACGCCACCCACCCAACGACGGACGGACCTATGGCATGAAAAGACTTCAGGACTGCTGTGCCGCCGTCCTCGGACAGTTGGTTGTGAATTGTTCCAATAGCCCCCCTGCACTCACTCGCGTCATCTTGTTTTTTTTTTTGTTGACAGAGGAGGAGACACAGAAAATGCTTTTCCGTCTTTCCCTCCCGGAAAGAGGGGGGGGGGAAGTAGGATCTGATGTACGGAGGTGAAAATACTACTCATGGTTCCTACGGCCGGAAACATGAGATCGGACTCCAAAGGAGAGAAAAAGGTGGCAAGGTAGAAAAAGGGAGAAACAAAGAGACAGGAGAGAGAGAGAGAGAGAGAGAGAGAGAGAGAGAGAGAAAGACACACACACACACACACACACACACACACAGAGGGAGAGGGAGAGCGGGAGAGAGAGAGAGAGAGAGAGAGAGAGAGAGAGAAACAGACAGAGAGCGAAACAGACAGAGAGAGAAACAGACAGAGAGAGAAGCAAAAAACAAAAGAATCAACCGAGAGTGAAAGGGGAAGCAAGGAAGGAAAACAAAGAAGAGAAGAGGGGAGACGGGAAGGACAGCACAGAAGTCCAAGCGTAAGGAAGTAAGTAAATATGAAAGGAAGGGAGAAAAGAAGGAAAAAACGAACGAAGCAGACGAGAGGGAGAAGCAGCATTGCGAGAAAGAGAATGACCGCCGTACATCTATTCAACTTCCCGACTGACCCTCCTTCTTGAATTCTTTTTCCGGACACGAGAGTCACGTACAAGTCCGGATCTCCGGCTATTGTTTTCAAGTTCACCTCGACTTCCTTCGTGGGGTCAATCTGCAGAGCCAGGCAAATTGGTGCGTCAAGCTTCAATTCGGTCTGAAGCTTTTCCATTTAATAGTATTCTATTGTGCATTCCCACAACAATGCATAAAAACCATCGACGATTGGTGACCCACTTAAACAACTGGTGCACGCACCAACAAGCAAGGGATAGACAGAGAGAGAGAGAGGCGCACAAAGACGCACTTACAAGCTCCGACAACCATGCTAGAAACTCTCTCTCTCTCTCTCCCTCTCTCTGCCATTAGAGATAAATCGAAGGCTCATTCCATTTTCCTTCCATGCATCCGAGTATCTACCTCGAGTTTGTAGAAGGAGCTCGTTTGCTTCTGCAGCATCTCATTCTCTCGAGGAACCCCCAACTGGAGCCCAACTGCACCCCCGCCCCTAGTTTCAACACTCAAGGAGAAGGATGAAGGCTTGAACCCCCAGACAGCAACGAAGAACTCGCACTCAAAATTTTCATCCACCGTCGTTTCGTTGCAGTGCGCTCTGCAGAAAAGCAACAGCCAAGTGTCGATCGACCGTTTTTGCAGAGATTTCATCCTTTCACAAATCGATCTTCACAGAAGTAAAAAAACGGAAGCACACCAGTTCCTTGGAAAGGATGGGCTGCCTAGTGAAAGTTGGTCAATGATGCTCCGAACAGCCGAGCTTCCTGTCTGTCCAGCTTCTTCGCAAAGAAACGAGGAAAAATGCACGACAGGGCCCATTCACTAATAGCATTTTGTGTTCTTTTTTTATACCCCCCCCCTTGCCGAACGGGGTTCTGTTGCTGTGTCACTTTCAGATTCCTTTGATTCAGTCAAAAAGGAGATGCGAACTGATAGAACACTCATTTTTTCTTTAAGGATCGGAGAATCATTTTTTCTTCAATTCACACATACGTACCGTCTGGTAGCATCGCTTGCGGCCAAAAAGACCACATCACTTCCATAGAGGGTTGAGGAGAACTCAAATCCTTTTTTGTTCGTCAACTGCAGGACATGCAGAGGAGGGCATGCAGACAGTGGGTGAACGGAAGGAAAAACGACACACGCACGCACACATACGGGGGCAATGGTTGTCGCCCAGACCAACTTCTGTCTCAAACAGACACAGAAGGAAGTAGAACAGCCAAATCAGGCTATCAATAGAACAGCCAAATCAGGCTACCAATTCGTCAAAGTCCGTGCATGGAGAAAAAAAAAAAACACTCGATCCCTGTATCTTCTCCCCCCCCCCGCTCTTCCTCCTGATCCACCAACCGACCGACCGACCGACCGACCGAAGGATCGAAGCCCACGAACAAATCCGCATCTCCAGATCTGACTGTTAGAGAAAATACAACCGTCTGATTCCACTGCGGTGTCGCGAACCTGAAGCGACAGTACAGACATGCAGAATGCAAGACGCGTACAGAGCAACAGACAAGCCCAGAAGACAAGAAGCATTACAAGAACCACGTGTGAAGAAATCCAGGGCGGTGAACAGCGGCGTCGATCGATCGTGAATGTCCCTCCCTGCCTGCATGTATGCAAGCATACACGTGGACCCCAAGACTGAACGAACGTCGGGCAGGCAACAACCGCATTCCTTTTGTCCGTACCCCGCGACCGTCTAACCAATCAACCGACCGGTA
Source organism: Chromera velia (assembly GCA_018398765.1). NCBI lineage: Eukaryota > Chromeraceae > Chromera > Chromera velia. The sequence continues at coordinate 31,613 of JAHBMJ010004037.1, read as the reverse complement.
TCTCCTGAAAGTGTTTGCCTTCACAGAGTCATCCGCCGGAGCTCCCTCCATGACCATTCTCATAGCCCTAGCAGTTACGTGGAGAAGGTAGGAGACAGAACGAACGGGACCCTCTTCTTGCCCGTTGAACGCGGAAGGCACAACGGAGATGCCGTAGGTACCTGAAGGAAGGCATAAAATGGATTTTTTTTTTTATCCGTAGGTACCTGAAGGCACAGAATGGAATTAAAAGCAGAAGGAAGGAAAGGCGGGTTATTTGCAGGAGAAAAAATCCATGCCAAAAGAAAGCAGGAGGGCTGGGAAAGCACGTGGTTGGACAGAGAGACAGAATCTACCGGCAAAGAAAAACCCATTCCTCCATTCATCCAAAGTAAGCAAGCAAGTGACTGACTGACCCTTTACGAGTGCATCCGGGTCATCTTTGCTTACTGTGACCAGACGCCGAGGCGCCTGCTGATCAGGGTCCGTCGACTTCGGCCACGTGTAGTTCGACTCCGTGGGGAAAGTGTAGCGACCTGTTATATGGTTCGGAAGGAACAGCATGTTCAACTTGGGAAGGTTAGATCATACACACAAACAGCCTCATATGTGCGTGCCTCGATCACTTGGAGGGAGTCGTAGGTTTGCTTGCAGGATCGAAGGAAGGAGGACACCTGCCTCCTCTGGTGCTTCGTTACTTTCTGCGTGCCTCTCTTCGTGTCTTTATGCGTGCCTAGTGATTCGCAGGCGTACTTGCGCGCGCGTGTGTGTATGTTTGCGTTTGCGTTTGCGTTTGCGTGTGCCTGTGTGTGTGTGTGTGTGTGTGTGTGTGCGTGTGTGTCCGTCCGTAAGAAAAGAAAGGAGAGAGAGGAAGAAGACGAATAGACTTTCCGCGCAGGAAACCAACACAGCGAGAGGCGATTCAACGATACATTCCGTCTCGTGCCGCAGTCAGAAAGGTCTACCCTCCACTTTTGTAGCTTGCAGAAGAAACTCATTTTATTTGGAGATGAAGCCAGGTTCGAGCAGAAAAGGAACCCGAAGGGAGCTTCACCATGCACATACTTACTTACTTACTTCCGGTCTCGAAGGCATTCTCTCCGCTCTTGAGAGCCACAGAGGCAAAAAGCGCGGGGAGGCGTGGAGAGAGGGGCGTGAGCACCATTTGGACCTCTCGCCTCCGTGAAGGATCCTCCCCGAAGTCGACATCGAACAGAAAATGATCCTGTATGTGCACGCGCATGCATGCATCCAGGCAGGCATAGGAGTGAGTCACCCACCTTCCTCAAGTGACGACTTAGCGAGTGGCACATGAAACGCGGACAGACTGATGTGCGAGTGCAAAACCAAAAAAGAAAGCCAAACAACAATTATTCCGATTACTCCGCTGAAAATGCAACCGGACTCTCTCTCTCTCACCCGGCCTCGCTCGATGGCTTCACATGATCAGGCAGGCGGCCCCATCCCCCATAATGTAATCATTCAAACATCTTTCAACAACCTACGTACTTACAGCAGGGGACTGGCCAGCCTCGCCCATCAGATTGAGGGTTCCTTGGAGCGTCAGGCCGTCCTGCAGAGAGACCGCATGCGCCTTCCTGAAGCTCAGGGCCTTCGAGCTGCTTTCCGCTTCTTCATCAGCAGACTCGCCGTTATCGTTCAGCAGCTGCACGACGATCTGCACGCAAGACAGACAGACAAACGGACCAACCGATTGACGTCAATGCCATACGGAGCGACGAACCGATTCCTTGATTCCTTTCCTTCTTTCTAATTTTCTACACTCATCTTTTCTTGTGCACAAGAGACGACATGCAGGAAACAGAAAATGAAACAAAGCCACCACAAGGGAAGAGCGAAGATTCAGCACAAAGTGGCATGCAAGGCACGCTCACGCAAATGCAAGCACAGATAATAGAAGAGCTAGGGAAACATATTCACGGCCACAATGCGGAGCAAAATCAAGACTCGATGTGGGTACCCAGCATGAGAGACCCCAACACCACGCCATTCACCAACCAACCAACCTGGAAGTCCGCAACCCCTTCGCTTCCTTTGTTCACTGTGAAGAAGACGAAATTGAAGATAGAGTCTGCCCACCCCGTCTCTCCTTCACCTTCTCCATCCCCCCCCGAGTCAGCAGAAGAGTGGGACGACGATGTTGATGATGGTCCTTTGATGCTTTGAGAAAACACTAGGCTCCCCTCTCGGGTGCTGTTGAACAGTAGCGTACCTGCAATTACTTTCATACAGAAAATAAATTAAATGCATTAAATGCATACAGAAGCTCCCCTCTCGGGTGCTGTTGAACAGTAGCGTACCTGCATTTACTTTCATACAGAAAATAAATTAAATGCATTAAATGCATACAGAAGCTCCCCTCTCGGGTGCTGTTGAACAGTAGCGTACCTGCATTTACTTTCATACAGAAAATAAATTAAATGCATTAAATGCATACAGAAGCTCCCCTCTCGGGTGCTGTTGAACAGTAGCGTACCTGCATTTACTTTCATACAGAAAATAAATTAAATGCATTAAATGCATACAGAAGCTCCCCTCTCGGGTGCTGTTGAACAGTAGCGTACCTGCATTTACTTTCATACAGAAAATAAATTAAATGCATTAAATGCATACAGAAGCTCCCCTCTCGGGTGCTGTTGAACAGTAGCGTACCTGCATTTACTTTCATACAGAAAATAAATTAAATGCATTAAATGCATACAGAAGCTCCCCTCTCGGGTGCTGTTGAACAGTAGCGTACCTGCATGTCTCGCTCCATTCATTCAATCATTCATAAACAAAGCAGCAACCGTGATGTGATGATCTTTCAACTAGCCAACACAAGCGGGGGGTCCAGAGAGAAATTTACCCCTGACTACGCTGTACAGGTCAGTTTACAGGATGCATCCGCCTCTCATAAGTGACAAGAACGAGCATGCAAGCAAGCAACACAAAGCAAAGGGGCTGCACACAAATACCTACAGAGCGAGAGGGCCAGACGGAAAAGACGTGCGGCCACAAGCACTCATGAAAAGAAAGAGAAAATGAAGGCGAGAAGATCCGTGGGGCAGGGCATGGGACAAAGAGAAAACGGCCTGAAGAGAAAAGCCCACCAAGATCGTCATCCATCCCACTGGCGCCTGCTGTGGAGTTTGCGGAGGCGCCTGTTGAATCATCAGAGACCACCATCATTTGAGCCTCAGACTTTTTGTACACGGCAAATTGTGGACTCCCGCTCACAACAGTCAGGCTCGCCTGCACGTACGCACACGCGTATGCCCGTAAACACACACACACGCACACACACACACACACAGACACACACAGAGAGAGAGAGAGAGAGAGAGAGAGAAAAGAGAGAGAGAGAGAGAGAGGATACCCGCAGTAGAAAGCCCCCAGCTGCATCTTTCCTTGCCTTGTCACCATTCATTAATCACATTCGATGGAAGGAGAACAGTCTAGACTAAAGGCTACCAAAAAAAGATGAGCTGTCTAGCGTCTGAAAGCATGCTGTATGTGTGACTGACCTTTAGAGTGTACGAGCCAGAGTGCGAAAACATTTCGGAAATAGCAACAAAGGACTTGACTAATGCACCGCCTTTTTTCTGCACGCATCCCACACAATGATGGAAAGAAAAAGCGGTCACATAAAAGAGGGCAGAAGTGAAGGGAGTCATGAAACTCAGCAGCACTCAAGGATTCAGGTGGACTTGCCAATCAGTGAGCGAACTACAAAACAAGTACACAGAGAGAGTTCTGCAAGTTGAAAAAAGAGAAACAAACGAGAAATTCCGGATCAGTCAGCTTGCGACATCGTGTTTTCTTAAAAAGGCTAGTTGTCACATCTCTTTAGCTCCACAAGTGAAAAAACTACACGAAAAGTCGGGTGCCCTCGGCGTTATCACCTCAGCCAAGTCGATGCATCTCCCTGTGACACCTTTCTACGAGCAATCAGCAACTCGAATATCCACGAGTCGACTGCCCATCACGGGTACTCATCAAAACTTCTTCGACATTTTGATTTTCGACGCGGAAACAGCGCATTTTCACCTGACTTGGCTCACATAGCCCTCACTACCTTTGTTCGATGGTGTGCAGATGAACAACATTCGTATCTACTATCACTGAATGGATGAAATTGGAACCAGCATGCATGCAGTAAATCAATTGACGCACGCACGCACGCACGGACCAGATGTCCTCGGAACGGAACGTCCAGGCGCCATATAGAACACGGACCAAAAAAAAAAAACGGACCAGATGTCCTCGGAACGGAACGTCCAGGCGCCATATAGAACACGGACAAAAAAAAAACAAAACGGACCAGATGTCCTCGGAACGGAACGTCGAGGCGCAGGTTTCCTGTCCCCATCATCGTCCCTCCCTCTAACGGAAAGCTCTCGTCGCGAATCGCTACCTGCAGAGAGCGATGCAAGGACCAGACCCTAGACTCTATACAAAAGCAACGAAGAGGATGCTGTGCTACACACACGCGTCAGTCTAAGTGCAGTGCCCATCTTTTCAGCGAAAGAAGCGGAAACGCCGAAATATGACGCGCATTCACCTGGCTGTCGTGTTTACGCCGCCCACCACCTTTTCCCGCTGCTTCCGTACCTGCATTCGGATATCTTCGTTTTCGCTGTTCGTTACCAAGATTCCGTAGTAGTTGAACGGCTTCACGACAGAGGCGCTAAGAGGGAGGAAGCCCGCACGGGAAGACCTTGGGAGACGGAGGCCATCAGGGGAAGAGGGGCACTCAGCCTGTGCTGCAGCATCGCCTTCACTCTTCAGTCCCTGCAGGAAGGAAAAAAGGAAGGAAGCAGGTCCCACCAGCGTCAAAATGGATTTCGGCGGGTTCGTCGTGTTCCACCTATTCGGTCAGTCAGCAGTCATGCATGCAAATGGTGACATCATGGAATGCCAAATGGATCTGACCGAACGTGATATTAACACCATGAGGCGGCTCGGTGGATTCCTCTACCGCCTTGTCACCATTCTCTCTTTTCCCCCTTTTTTTGCGAGGTTGTTCATGGAGATAGAAACTACTCATGGAATGGTTAAGCGACAGAGGTCGCGACATGAAGGGAAGAGTTGAATGAAACAAACAACTGCAGCGACCGGAGAAGAGAAGAAAAACTGAATCAACACAACGGCCCAAAAGCGGGCAATGAGAAGCGAAGGCCAGAGGGGGGCAGCAAAGCAAAGCAATCAAGCCAACGCTCCCTCTAGCTTCTTCCTCTTTCTCTCTCCCTTCACTCACTCACTCACTCACCTTGCAGGTCACAAAAAGCGAGTCATCCGGACCGCAGTTCAGAAAGCACACGTCAGGACGGGGACCGCTCTGCGTTCATGCGTTCAGTCAGTCAGGAATGAAAAAGGAAGGACAACGGACAAAGAGGGCGGGAGGGCGAAAAATCGGAAGGAAATACAGATAATGCGGAATGAAAAAAGACTCTTTTGGTCTAACCTGCGTTCAGGGAAGTTGATGAACCTTTCAAAAGATATGTTCATTCTTGTATTTGCAGAAAGAGTTCCGTCGGAAGGGAGGCACTTGCAAAAACGATTTTGCCGCTCGACTGACAGACGCTTTCTTACACAAAGTGGTGCTGGCGGCCCTTGCCAGTCGAGTTGGGGGCACTTTCGCAGACGGGTGCCTGAGGGAATTTCTGCCCATCTCTTTGTCGCCCCCCCTCCCCCCCTCTCTGTGTGTGTGTGTGTGTGTGTGTCTGATGGAGGTTCCCCTCATTGAAGTAGCGCCCTGAATTCCCTTGGCCGGTCGACCCCATGCATATTTTATGCATAAGTACCTAAGTACGTACCTTAATGTCGGTTTGGAGTATGAGGCCTCTCTGTTCACGCGGGTGGTAGTAGAGGTGGGCCGTCTCGTTGGGAGAGATCTGCATGGATGCACGCATGAATGATGATGGATGCATTCGTACGAAGAAATGATCCTCTGCGCATGATTTGGCGAAGAGAGAAGGAAATCGCCAGAAAAGAAGGAGGCTCGAGCTGGTGAACGACAGGGAAGAAAAAAGCACGCCAGTGCAAAGATGACCGAAGAGGGAGAGAGAAAGAGAAAGCGTTGAAGCGAATGGAGGGGCGCATTTGAACCATACTTTTCCTGAGTCAGTCAGTGAGGCACAATTGTTTGCTAAAGAAAAGGAAAGTGACCTTCAGAGTTTGCGGGCTCTCAAAATCCAGTTTCACGAACGGAGGGCCTCTAGGTCCCTTCTTAGAGACCACCAGAGAGAACGCGCAGAAAGAAAACGCGTGCACGCCGATGTGATACCACCCAGTGGGGTGCGCCTGCATTCGTGCGGACAGCATTGGTGAGTCAATCAGTCTCAACGACCCAAAATTGGCGCTCAAAAGAAACCCGCAGAAAACTTTAGGGGAGAAATCGAGTGAGAGAAAAAGCGGGCCGACACTTCATGACTTCGGAGGGAATGAGGAAAACTCTTTCGTCACTTGCGAGCAGTGAAACTAACCAACAGACCGACAGACCCACTTTTCTGAGGGGATCTCCCTCCGTGATGCGGACCCTGTCGGCACCTGCATGCACGCAGTCCCTCGCGCAACAACTGTCACTCAACACATCCCAACGGTCCGAAGCGAGTGAATGCATTTGCATGCTGCAGAGGATCACAGCCTCGTTTGACACGCCCTGATTTCAGCTCATATCTGTGTCATGTGGCTGGCCTATCGCGCGTCCGTTCCCTCTTAAGTGCTCTCTGCTCATACCGTGATACTTCAAAAAGGGGATGCCGACCCCAGAAGGTCAAGACATTCATTCTGCTCTCCTAGGTGCCCCCAAATTAATTAACGCTTCAGTTCTCTTCTTCTCGCCTGAACGCATTTTCTTTCTTTCTCTCGGCCGACTCTTGAACACTCCCGTTCTCTTCTTCTCGCCTGAACGCATTTTCTTTCCTTCTCTCGGCCGACTCTTGAACACTCCCGTTCTCTTATTCTCGCCTGAACGCATTTTCTTTCCTTCTCTCGGCCGACTCTTGCACACTCCCGTTCTCTTATTCTCGCCTGAACGCATTTTCTTTCTTTCTCTCGGCCGACTCTTGAACACTCCCGTTCTCTTCTTCTCGCCTGAACGCATTTTCTTTCTTTCTCTCGGCCGACTCTTGCACACTCCCGTTGGCCTCTCGATCCTTTTCCCGAACTGTAATTTCTTCAATCGATCGATTCCGTCAGAGCCCCCCCTTCCTGCTTGATCATTTATTTTACTGCGCGACGTTTTGGCCCCCCTCCTCCCAGCTTCGACAAGACCTTGCAAGCTCGTGACTGACTGCGCGCGCGCGCGCGAGAGAGAGAGAGAGAGACAGACAGAGACAGACAGAGAGAGAGAGAGAGAGACAGAGAGGGAGAGAGAGAGAGGAGAGAGAGAGAGAGACTCACCCACCAAAATCGTGCGACTCCCACCCTTTGCCCTGAACTTTCATTGGGGACGGAAATTTCGTTTCGTCCGCATGTGCGATCGCCATATCGGGATCTCCCTGCATGCAGACAAAACAAAACAGCATCCCTGCATGTTCACATTTTATCCCTCCTGGCACAGATTTACAGGGACATAGGTGCTTTACCCTTTCGCAGCGCCGACAGACAGAATGTCGTGTTTTTTTTGTCTCTCAGGAATTTCACACGGGAACTCAGAGGAAACACCGACATTCACGCAGCGAGAAGAAGTCTATCACTCTTGTGTTAACGATCCGAGAGCAGGAAAAGTGTTTTACTTATTGCCGAAAGAAGCGTGAAAAGGAGTGACAAGGAAATAGAGCGTAGAGAGAGAAGCCACGTCTCACTTGGAAAGGGGTGAGGATGACATCAAAGTCCTTCGTGTCATTGATGAAGACCCTGAAAAACGCCCGTCCCCCCTCCGGTAACGCTGCATACTTCGCCTGCATGATCATTAACGGGAGGCCCCATGAAGAATGACAAACCCGTGCATTGTGTTTTTTTCTTTTTGTCTCCCACCAAAAGAGAGAACGAATCGCACTGGTGAAAACCAAACCGCCTTCAAAGCACCAGCCAAAGTGCTTCGAACCGCTCAAATGACCCTTGATGATCTTCACTTAATTCATGAATCCAATTTCTTTGCTGCGGATGGAAGAGTTTCCCACAAAAGTCACCGAGCAGTTTGAGGGAATAGCAATCAGTCGAGCTTCCTTTCTTCCACGCATACACATGCATGCATGCATACATGCAGCCAGGGAAGGAGGGAACGGACTCTATTGGAATCAGGCGTCAGGGTGATGGTGGCGTTCGGCAAAAGAACGTCTAGGGTGAAGGGTACGCCGTTAGCTCGGACGTCACTTCTCTCCGGGAACCGCCTGTAGATCCAGATGTAAAACGTCTCTTTCTCTGCATACAAACAAACAGTCAAGAGGCATGGCTTAGACCTCACGAATCAAAGGATGGAAATACTTGCCTGTGCACACACACACACACACACACACACACACACGCAAAGCGGCTCTCGGTCTTTCAGATAAACAAATAAGCAGAAATCTTTTCATTCCACCTCTCTGTACTTTCACAGAGAGGTTCACAGAGAGGGGGGGGATCGGATGCTTTTCAGCATCTGTTCCGAAGGGAGGAAGGAGGGAGAGACAGGAGAAGCGGGGCAAAGCCCATCGTGAAATAGAAAAGTAGAAAGAGAAAACTACAAGTGGAAGGCAGAGCCGATCTTCATTCGAAGTGATGACGACAGCAATGACGGACGGCATCCATCCCTTGTGTGTGTACTCCTGAAGAGTAGCAGACAACAGAACGCTCTGGGAAAAAAAAAAGTGACCATCCAAGTAGGGGACGGAAGGAGCAACCCCCCGCCACCCACCGATTTTCTGTGTAACCACTCTTCCCCCATTCCAGCCGAACATGGAACGAATTGAGTCTCCCCCTGTTGACGAAGGCGGAGTTTTTTTGTTCACAAGAAGAACGAGATCGTCAGCACCCGCCAGACTTCTGCATGATGCAGCGTGAGTTAAACCGACACGCAGCCACAGATAAAAGGAAAGGGCCAACGAGATAGAAGAAAGTGAACTGTGAAAAATGTTTTGTTGTGTAGAAATCAATCCTTCGTTACTATTCTTTCTGCCGTATGGTCTTTCTCCCCTGCCCGTTCGGAAGAGCTCACGTCACCTTGTCGCATGCCTCGGAATACGATAGGCGATTCTCACCGACCACAATTCGACGAGCGATGGAAAAAGAAGGACCGACGAAGGAAGGCTGAACGTTACTCCTCCTTCCCACTTACTGTCTGAAGTGCGCAAGAACAGGGAAGAACTGGCTGAAAGGAGAACTTGTTTGATTGACAATATAATTCGTTTCCTGTCCATGAACACCTCAAAATTGGACTGAGGGGGCGTGCATTGGAGAGAGAAAAACCCCTGCAGACTCACACTACGACACAGCAACCTACCGATGGATGTACTCTTGCCGACCGACATACCTGTCGTCTGGATAGAGAGCGAAGGTGACCCTCCTATGCTGAACGTCGTCGCCCTCTAAGAGAGCTCCGCACTCCTGCATGAATGCAGACGCAGTCACCCACCCGTGCATTTCTGCATTTCGAGGTCCGGGTCATTCGTGCATGTGTTGCTCTCTCTCTCTCTCTCTCTCTCTCTCTCTGTGTGTGTGTGTGTGTGTGTGTGTGTCTCTTTCTTTCTCTCTCTCTCTCTCTCTCTCTCTCTGTGTGTGTGTGTGTGTGTGTGTGTATGTCGGAACGAGGGAGGGAGGGGAAGGAAGGGTTGCTATTTAAGCGAAAAAAGGGATTCAGCAGCTATAAAAAAGTTTTTTGCTAGCTCGGACAACGCACACTTTTTAAATTACATCGGGCAGGTTTATTGCCTAGCACCATGGGTGATAATGCTTTGAAAATATTCAACGATCTTGCGAAAAAATCCTAAATGAAGGCAGAGAAGTATCAATTGCTATCCCTAAAATGCAAAAGGGTAAGCAAAAAAGAGAGGAAGGAAGAAAGTGAGGGAGGAAGGAAGAAAGGAAGGAAAGGACCGAAAGAAACGAGGAAAAAAGAAAGGCAGAAAGGAAGGAAAGAAGCAAAGATGAAAGAAAGAAAGAAAGAAAGAAAGAAAGAAAGGAAAGAAAGAAAGATGAAAGGAAGGAGAGAAAAGATTGAAGGAAGGAAGGAAAGAAGAAGGGAAGAAAAGATTTGAGAGAGAGAGAGAGAGAGAGAGCACAGACTAAACCCTCACACGGAAACCAACCTCTCCACAGTTGAATTTGTATTTTATCGATGTGTTGTTCAGTTGAGCTGTCGACGTGCTGTTGGAGGCAAACACAACCCCACTCGTGCTTGGACATTCTATTGACGTCCTGCAGAAAGAAAGGAAGGAAAGAAGGAAGGAAGGAAGGAAGGAAGGGAGGAAGAAAGGAATGGGACGATTGAGACGAGAGAGCATTTGTGTGCGGTGGCAGAGGGCGGGTGGGGAGTGACAGAAGGGGACGCGAGAATGGTCCGAGCGATGCATGTTGACAATTCTATATCATTGCCTCGCACGTTTTCTCTGCCCTTTTTCGCACTCCTCCTTCATTTTTTCGTTTGAACAGTGAAGAGGAGAGAACATGAGGGAGGGAGGCACTAGCTGTGACCATCTCTCGAGAGGTCTTCTCCCTCCCCTTTTTGCTTCTACCACGGCTTCTCAAGGAAAATAAACGAAAGAAAGAAAGAAAGAGCCCAAGAAACGAACACCAGAAAGGGCCAGAAGAAGCGGGGACGAAAGCGAGAAGGCTCAGCACGAGCGGTATTTGCGTATCAAGTGTGCCCCCCCCGAGAGAAGTTTTGTTTTTGCTTGCGCGTGCAGTCCCTTCAGCCCTCCCTCACTGACGTGACACTGTCTTCCCCTTCACCGCTTGCTTGCGCATGGCACTTGATTTCCGTGTACGCCTCCGTGTTGTCTTGCTCTAAAGCCACAGCGTAACTGCATGTCTCACTGCCTGCCTCCGGACACTCCGTGCGAATGAAGACTCTGCCCACCTGCAGGCATCAACCCAAGGAACTTGGTTGATGATGGATGAGCTGAGAGTGAAGAGTGAAAGAAACATCCTATATTCTGGGGGGGTGACGGCGGGCAGACATAGAACTGCCTCCCTCCAGTGTAGATAGACGCTTGGGGCTGACACGACAGACAGACAGACAGACAGACAGACAGACAGACAGACGGGGAGAGACAGCAAGAGACAGCTGCATGGGCGGGAAGACCAACAACTGCTTCGAGAGAGACAGAGGAGACGCCAGGTGGAAGCATGAGAGCACAAGCAGCTGTACCCTGCAATGAATGAGGTAGAAAGAAAAGTGTCTCGATCGATGGTGCGGGTGGGAGGGAGGTCCGTGATTGATTGATGGCTACTCACTCGCGGGTTGGTTCATCAGGCTACTGATTGTTCTGTTACATGCATGCACGCCGATAAAGAGAACGAAAGAAAGAAACACACAGCCTCCCCGCATTATACCCCCCCTAGCTCTCATGAACATGTGCGATCCATGGAGTTCAAAAGGATTATGTTGCACTGACTTTGTTGGTCGTGAGCAGCTGCATGGGAATGTTTACAACATCACCACCGAAATTCTTCGCCTGCATAGAAAGAAAGACAAAGGTTCAGGAGGGGGGGGAGAAAGCAAAGAAAAACAAAAGCCGGCCGGTCATTCACTAAGCATGAAGAGCAAAACAAGTACGGATTCACTTTTGGGCGAGATGTTTCCGTCTTTCTCTTTCTTCGTCTCTCTGGGCGATAAGACAAAGCAAGCGAGCCAGGAAGGAAGGAACGAAGGAAGGAAGGAAGGAACGAAGGAAGGAAGGAAGGAAGGAAGCAAGAGATGCGTGACTGTTTTTGAGAGAACAGACAAACTATATCGTCTTTGCTTTACTTTTTCGCTTCCTTTCTTTCGGACAGACAGACAGACAGACAGACAGACAGACAGACAGACAGACCATATCGTCTTTTCTTTCCTTTTTCTCTTCCTTCAGACACAGACAGACTATTCTATATGTTTCTTCTTCTCCCTTCAGCCGGCCAGACAGACAGACAGACTATATGTTTCTTCTTCTTCTCCCTCCTTTTCTTGATAAACACAACAGACAAACAGACAGACACAAACAGACAGACTATATTGCCTTTTCTTTCCTATTTCTCTTCCTTTCTTTTTAGACAAACAGACAGACAGGCAGAAAGAGAACAAAAGACGGAATAAAAGAGACAGAAAAAAAATAGAAAGGAAGAAAGACAGGAGGAAAGGAGAATAAGAAGGGAGGAAGAAAGGTAACAAGGAAGGGATGGAAAAAAGGGAAAGGGAAAGGAAGAGGACGAGGAAAAAACTCAGAAAGAAAAGTAGAGACGAGAGGAAAAAAAAAACGAGACTTCACAGAAGAAAACAAAAGAAAGAAGCGGATTGAAGCACAAGAATTAAGGGAGGAAAAAGTGGCCTGCCTACGTACATGTGCCAGAAGTATGCACCGTTTGTCGTTCTCATCGTCAAATTGCACGTAGATTTGCATGTCTGGATCCTGCAACCATACGAATCATTCACTCACTCCTTCTCAAGTAGTAAATTTCCTCAAGACATGATCTGCATCATGGGAAACTTCAAGCGCGCTTGCAGGATCAGCCCGTAGAGCCGATGCTTGGTGAGTGATTTCATACAGTGTGAATAAACAGATAAGCGTGGGTATCTGTGAGAACGAGAGGAAGAAAGAAAGCCTGGGAAGGGGGGCATCACGAAAGGCGGGGCCGGGGGCTACGGAGCAGAAAACATGTAAGAGGAAAGTCAAGGAAAGTGGAAAGCAGAAATAGAGGCGACACTGAAGAGGTCAACTAGAAGGTGGGAGAGAGAGGAGGTTGCAAAGTGATTTCTTCGACGAGCCAGGGAAGTGAGGAGGAAGAAGAAACTGAAAAAGAAAAGGAGACGGGAAGGCAACTGTCTCCTTCGCACTGACGCACATGTTCTGGTGCAAGCGGTCTCACACGGATCGGAATAAATTCGGGACCCGCAGGATCGGGAACAAATGAGAAACGTGCTGTGGAGTTCACCGTGGAGTCGATTTCGACCATTTTGGGTAAATCATCTTTCACGTTCACGTCCACTCCCGTGACACACTCGTCAGCTCCCCTTACTGCGAAGTTGCCCACGCAAAGAAGAAAACTGGTGCAGAGGAGCCAGGGTCGACGCGGCATTGTGGAAAAGAATCCGCACCAAACGTAGCGAGAGCAGGCCGTTAAGGAAAGGAAGTGACAGAGACGGGGTCTTGAATGACACACAGAGAGACCGATTGGGGCCCCTTCTTTTCGTAAAACGATGGGAGAGAAGAAATCTGGCTTGACCAAGCGCTTTCTGTCGAAAACATCTCTACGGAATGCCTCGCGTGTGAAACTACCGGAGTACGCTGGAGATTGCCGGGGTTATCATGAAGTGGACATGTTAGATACTGTATATATGCAGGATTCGTGTCGATCATGCAGGGCGACAGGTTTAGCATGCAGCCCGAGCTGCGCGAGGACGCGCACAAACTTAATCGACCGCATGAAAACGCTTTAGTTTAGCTTCGCGCGCACGAATGCGCGCGAACTTGCAAACTTGCATGCATGTTTTTTTTTTAAGGAGTTGCTTTTTTTTATAGACATGCACACGTTGAAGTTCTACACACGTATATATATATATATATATATATACTGAATTTAACACTCTGTAGTATACATGATGCGAATCGAATATACGGAAATGAGTCGATGCAGACTATCATATGCAGTACGTGCCACGTCGTACGTAATTACAGATCTATATGTATGCCGTCTTCCACTGTGTACAGCAGCTCAACATGAGCCTTGAAGAGGCTGAGTGATTTGGCAGACCGGTCCTCTTTTCTGAAAGGGAACTAGACGTCAAGAAGAGAAAGTAATTGTTTGCCGATTCAGCTGAAAACATATCCGCAGGCGGAGAACAGGATCAGAAGAGTAAAAGGAATTCTCCTAAGCCACCTGGTCGTGATCATGGCGGAGTCCCCATCTCCCGTATTGTCTGGCAGTCAAGAAGACGCTTTGAAAAGGTGCGTGCAGTACTCTGGCGAAAGTGGTGCTTGTTGCGAGAAGTCAGCCAGTTTTTACCTTGCAAAAAAATTTTTTACTTTAGTTGCAAATCGGTCCACGTATACGTGCGTTATTCATTATTCAGGTATTTCCTTTCGCCTTTCTATGCATACATTCCCTAGTGAATGGATTTGGTAGGAAGGGAGTGAAGGGCGGGAGGGAGGAATGGAGGGAGACAGGGAAAGAGCTTCGAGGGAAGAGGTGTGGGGTGATCATTTGGGTGCGTGACCAAAGATTGCTCTTTTTCCCCTTGAACCTGCCAGAATCACCTTGAATGGTTCTCTGTGGGTAACACTTTTTTTTCCGCTGTTGTTTGATGCGAGGAATCGAGATGTGATCGCTGTTTCAATGGGACGCAGTTGCGTGTGCACTGTTCCATCCAAGGACGATATATATTTGGTGCCAAACTCAAAGATTGACGACGATTTTGGAGTAGAGCACCGACAGACTCAAAGACCGTCTGTGTTTGGTGATGGACGAAATGTAGAATCACGAAAAAAGACAGCTGATTCCTGTCATGTACATATGCTTTGCTAAATGCTGAGATTGTGGATCGTCAAGTGTTTTTTTGATTTGTTTTTTCAGGCTGCGAAGTGAAGAGGTGCGGCTAAAGGAGCTGGCACACTTTCTTTCTGGGACAATTCATGTCGGGTGAGTGCGGAAACAGACAGCAACAGTCTGGGTCAGAGAGGCGGGGTTCGAGACAGGAAACGAATCGAAACAACTCATCACAAGAGAGGTGAAGAGCTGCGCATCTTTTACTTTTTTTCTGTCTTTTGAAAGTCAAGAAGGCGCGCATCCGAAAAAAAAAGAAAGAAAAGCACAAGACAGAATCGGCCGGACCCTCTGTTGAAACCCGAAATCATACCGTCTACCTCTCATGTTTTCATTGATCGAATCTGTCTGTGCATGCAGCGGTAAGAGGGACCCCCTGCTCCTGTCGCTCATCTCCAAGAAAGCAGACGCCCTGAAGGATGCAGCTCTGCTTCGGCCCCTCTGGGAAAATCTCAATGGTGGTAGGGAAGGGTACGGTGGAGCTTCCAACCGCGAAGCCCTTGTATCGGTCAGCTGTTTCTCTCTTTCTCTGTCCACTGCATGCGAGTGTTGACGTATGCATCGAAAAATATTGAGGAATAAAGGAACAGACAGACAAACAGTCAGGCAGACACAGCGACCGATCCAACGATGGAACGACCAAACTACAGATAGACCAGAAAACGTCTGTATCGACAGGGTAAATCACACAACACATCCCCACAGCCGGTATGAAAGACAGAAGGGGCTGCAGAGAGACTGAGACTCTGGGCCGGCATGTTTTGATCGTCCGTTGATATGACCCCCTTGCATGCGATCTGTTCCTGAGTGACTTTGCATGCAGCGTACTAATGAATGTGTACCTAGAACCGTTTTTTTTGTAAAGAACGGAGAGAAAATCTGTGTCCTTTCATTGCTGGTCTTGGAATCGACCTGGCCTCTCTCTTTCTTCTCTCGTTGATTTCTTTTTTGTGCAGGCAGGTTTTCCTGTCGGAGAGGTTCTGCTGACAGAACACGCACTCTCCGCAGTCTCCAATTTTGAAGATTCTCTTGAGAGGGCGGACAGGTGTTTGGAAAGTCTCCTTGCGTCTGCGAAGAAAGAGAACCCGAGCGCAGTTCATTCCACAGTAGATCCTCTTCGGCAGACAAACGGGTCCAAAAGGATGGATACAACATCAACAGCAAAAACGCGGAATGCAGCGATCGATTCTGTGACACTTCTTCTGGACTCTCTCAAAGTCATTGATGCTCTGCAGGTCCGCATCAATACAGTCGCATCAATGGACTGCATTTCTGCGTCAACCCCGTGTTCCGTCCCCACTGCATTCTCTCTCTCTCTCTCTCTCTCTGTGTGTGTGTGTGTGCGTGTGTGTGTGTGTGTGTGGGTGTGGGTGGGTGTGTGTGTGTGTGTGTGTGTGTGTGTGCGCGCGCGCGCGCTTCTCTTTTTTTGTGCGTTGTCTGACGCTTATGTTTACACTGAGAAGGACTCTTGGTGTCAAGACGATGACAACACAGCCCCAATCCATAAGACTCGAAGATCTGTTTTCACGTCTGCTCTTTGCAGAAACAGAATGATCAGTTGCAGTCTGCGGAGTCCTCCTGTCCTCAAGATGGAATCAGAGGCGCAAATGAAAATGAGGACGGGGGGCCTTTGCTCAGACCGTGGGACCTCGATCTCTCTCTTCGGGAAAAAAGGGCTGCTGCAGGTGGGTGCCTGCCAAGTTACGCTTTCTCTTTTATGCTTAGTTTGAGATTCGTGTGAACATTTGACGCTATGAAGAAAGGACGAAAGAAGCTAATTCGAGGAGTGGGCCTCGCGCGCGGTTGTCACTTGACCAATCGACAGACCATGCGGATAGATGCAATGGAAGGAAGATTGTGCAGATGAATTAATGGATGAATGGATGTGTCTCCTCCACTGTCGGTCGGGCCTGTGCGTCAATCTTGCAGCTGGGGCATGCAGGCCCCCCCTCGATCGCGCATGTGTGTGTACAGATACATGAGATGCGTCAATCCTGGAGCTTCACTAGATTGCATGTACCTTAGACCAAAACGCAGGCACTCAGGCTTCTTTGTACCTCATAATACATTCACATGTTGTTGATTCATTGTTTTGGTTCAACCGGTGGGCCACTGCTCGGCTTCGGCTAGCCGATATATGTGCATGCATCGATTCCCTCCCTCCACTCTGAAATCGATGAGTTTCCGAGACGTATGTGGGCTCTGTCTGTGTTATCATTCATTCATCTTGAGTCAAAGCTTCGGACAGGTTGGTTGTCAAGTGAGCCAAGTTGGTTGTTTTTAGAACTGTGCCATACGTTCCCGCAGCCTATAATTTCAAGTGTGCATATCTATCTGTGTTCATCCGAACTTCTGGAACTCGCTGTCCTCTGGATGCAGGCATCACTATAGATGAGCTTCTGGTAATGGAGGCATTGTGTTGTAACAAAGAGCTGTTCGAGATGAGACCTAGCATGAATGATCCGGCAATTCTTTATGGGGGGAATCTTTTCTCCCAAGATGGGGGGGATCGTTCATGCCAACAAGAGTGTATTCTGCCCCCGGTGGTGAGTCTGGACCGGTTGGAGTATCTGCAGAGTTCTCTGAGCACCCTCGTCAGTCTCTTCTCCAGTTGTTCCTTCAAAGAAGAACTGCAGAGGCTCACGGGGGGGTGCGGGGGGCCCCCTCAAGGCTTCCTCCCTTTGTGTGCCTCCGACCTGAGTAAGGTCGCATCGCTGATTCAAGCAGAGGTTGCGGCCTCAACAAATTTCAAGTCCGGAATAGGGGCAGGGCCTGTGGTATTTGAAAATGGAGGGGGGGGGGCAGACATCCCATGGCCAGAGGCAATGTCAGAGGAGGAAAATTCACAGTGCCTTCAGCCATGCGTTGTAGGCACATCCATCCATCGGAACGCGAACCTGCCCCCGCAGCGGAGTGGACACAGTGGAACTCGCATGGTTCACTTGAAAAGTTGCCGAACAGAAACAGCAGGAGAAGGAGTTGAACAAATGTCGGGTGATCATTCCAGACGTGCACAAGCTGTCAAGAGAAGAGAGAGCCAAGCAGACGGTTTCCCCGTTGCTGCAAGAGAGGGCGCTCGGCTCTCTCCTTCCAAAACTTCATCGGGTTTTCTCAGAACAAATCTGAATGCTCATCGAGGAGGGATGGTGGAAAGCGAAGACGAACCGCAGCCAGAGGAAAAGAGTGTTAAACCGACACAGACGATGAAGGTGCCTCACAGAGTCTTCAAAGCAGCAAGATGGGTCGGTCACTTCTGCTGTCTGTCCGACTTTGTTGGCTTTTTCTTTCAAATTCCCGCAGGGTCCCGACCTCCCTCGGCTTGCAAAGTCTTTGTGTTTGTTTTGTTTCTGTTGCTCTGCCAAGTGGAAAGAGAATGTCAGGATTTTCTCGGTTCATCTAACAAGTACGTATGTCGTTTTGCCCTTCTCGTTATCAATCCCACATAATTAATTAAGTACACACACCTCATTCGATCTTTGCAGGGGGACGAGGGGGGCGCTCGTGTGGTTTCTGACTTTTTAGATTCGCCCGCTGCTTTGGGGACAGACCTGAGCGACCTCTGCGCACTTTTCTCTTCCTGTATAGAAGGACACTGCGACTCCCCTGCGTTGGAATTGGTGCGGAAGTTGCATCGTGACTGGATCCCTGCTGGCGGTAAGCCACGAGAGACAACGATGAAACTGGTCTTGTCGCTTGAGACATGCAGTCACTCGTAGGTGCTTTCCTTCCCCCCCCTTCGTGACATCCATGGACAACGACATGCAGTCCTCCTTGGCAATGAATCAATCAGTTAATTCGATCTCTTTTCTGGCTCGGTCTTGCAGTCCAACTGTCCTCTCCTCCTCTTTCCGGATTAGTATTTTCATCTGCACTTTAGAGGATGATTGGCCCACTTTTGCTACGTCTTTGTTTCCCGTTCTCTCTATCCGTCTCTTTCTTTGTCTCTCTCTCTCTCTCTCTCTGCTTGTCCGTGTTTGTCCATCTCTCACGCACGTACTTTACAGGAACATTACCACAGGTAGACGGTAGGGCTGGAGCGAAGTAGTGCATGAAACCTTGCAGCAATTCCATGCATGCATTTTTCTTTTTTGTCTCTTCTGCTCATGCACGCAGTCTTTGGCGGCCGAGGGACAACCTCCAGTTGTGCCACTCAGCTTTCCTCTTCAATTCTGGAACTCAACGAACCGACTGCCGCCACGTCCAATCAACCAGGAACGGAAACAAACGGAACAATTCTACATCGGCTTGCCAGGAGGGGAAAAGGGGGTTTTAAGGTGGGCCAACATCTCTCTCTGTTGCACGCCGTGTTTTTCCTCAGCCATGTCGTTTCCCCCTTCCGGTGTTCTTGACTTTCGCCAAAATTGCGATTAAGTCTGATAGCAGTCGAAAATTGGTTCGTCCCCCTGTCCCCAAATCAGCACATGCATGACACGCGTGGTACTTCAAATTGGAATCATTCAAAAGGTTTGGGCCTCTTGTGGCGCAAACATTTTTCCGTAGCCATTAAAAGCGCTGCATGTGGCTCTTTGTCTCTACTATCCACTCGTTTTTGCCGGCGATGCAGAGGGCAACGACGGGCCTTTTTTTTTAATTTATTTATTTATTGGATGCAGAGTGAAACGACGGGGCTTTTGCTATGTGAACTCTCGGATCTGGGCGAAAGCATATCGCGTTTGTCTGCTGACTCAAACCACGTACTGCAACTCTCGACCAAGGATGCCAAGGGGGATACCTGCGTTCACACTGCAGCCAGGTAAGCGGAAAAGCGCCAGGCAGACAAAAAGAGACAGGCAAAAATAGGGAGAGAAAGGCGGCAGGCAGTGAGGGTGGGAGCAGAGGGAGAGAGGGAGAGGGAGGGGGGCGGTTGGGTGGGAAGAAATTACAGACAGACACACACACACACAGGTAGACAGACAGACAGATGAACAGACAGAAAGAAAACTGTGTTGCGGGCCAGAGTGGAGGCGTAACAAAAAGGAAAAGAGGAAAGATTGACGCAAAGGAGCCAATGAAGGTGAAGAGAAAAGTAGCATATTGTTGAAAGACAAGTAGATTGGTCAGGTCTTTTAGGGGTGGGTCGGGGCAAGATTCGCAAAATTTATGCAAGACCTGGCAGGGGCCATAAGACTGGTCAGAATACTTACAAACAGCCGTGTGACAAATCGGAAGAACGAAAGGAAAGCTTGTAATTTGAGGAGTACGAAGCAAGAAAAGAATGGCAGACAAGATATGCAGTAGGCTGCGAAAGAGGACCGATGTAACATTATAATCCTTTACGTGATCAGCAAACTGTCTCCACCGTCCCCCCTGAGTTCTCTGATCTGCAACGCATTGAAGAGCGTGACTCGAATTTGATTTGTGCATCATGATGGATGGATGGATGTGCTGCCGGGCACGCGTGTTACACTTCTCCTTTGCCCCTAGTGATTCATGGAGAACCGTTTCTCAAGGTGACGACAGAATATTTGCTATATTAGTGCATATCCAAATTCTGGCTCGATCATGCAGGTGGGAAAATCTTCAAATGATTCGCTTTCTTCTGAAGAATAAGTCGGGATCCTTTTGGAGAGCTGCCGCGACCCCTGACAAAAAAGGAGCTACCGCCCTTCAAATCATTGCAAATGGTCAGCGGCTTGTGTCCTCCCTCCGTCAGTTTGATTTGTAACGTTTTCCTCCCCCCTCCTTCACCGTGCCCTCCTTGCTTGTCAAAATAATGCATAGAAGAAGTCAGACCCCTGCTGCTTGCTGGGAGGTATCGGCGTGTATGCCGCTTCTGGCGCGGTTTTAATGGACTGCCCCCTTTCTGACACATTTGATTTTGTGTGTCATTCGTCTTCTCTCAGGAGTTTTCGGGGTCTCTCCGGAGCCCTCTCAAAAAGAATACCTCGAGAGAACAAGTGAATCAGCGGGGGAAAGAAGAGGAGAAGAAGTTTGCCCAGTGGATCATCACAACAAAAGAAAAAAAGCCTCGGAAAAAAATTTGAAACTGGCACCTCGGATAGTCTCTGGATCTTGCGGAGGAGAATCTGGAGGAACTCTTCCTGAACAGTCAAGTTCAATTGGGGGAGACAGAACAGTTACTGGCAGCGCACGGTCGTTGCCCCTCTCTGTCTCGTCCTCGGGGGTCCGCACCGAATTTGCAGAGGGAAACGGTGCGGCGGAGGTCCCCGAGTCTGCTTTGCACTCCTGGGTGTCTGGTCCGACAGCCGGCAAACACGCTGACGTTGTATTCGAGGTACGGGATGACAGGGCGGACGGAGAACGACCCTTGATGAGCTGGACAACCATCCTTGGAGGGGATCGGGAACCCCGGTCATTGAGCTCTTCCAACTCCCCTCTGTCTCCAACAGGGCACATGAAGGCTGGCAGAGGACAAGGGGGGAAGTTCAACCAATGGGCTCGGGTATTTGCCCATACCTGTGTCA
Organism: Chromera velia; assembly: GCA_018398765.1. Classification (NCBI taxonomy): domain Eukaryota; family Chromeraceae; genus Chromera; species Chromera velia. The sequence continues at coordinate 10,545 of JAHBMJ010004037.1, read as the reverse complement.
TCGAAGCGTTCTCTCCCAAACTGCAGGAGGTCCGTAAGCTAGTTTCCTTCCGTTTTCTTAATTGGTCCTTGTCTCTCGACCGACCTTTGCCGCCTTCTTCTTGTTTCTGATTTCTCCACACTTGAAAAAGAAAGCTCCCATGGTCTTCTTGCCCTTCCGTCGGTTCTCTCTTTGTCACTCCTGACCTTTCCTACCCTTCGGTGTCAACTTCCGGTTTGTTGTTCATGCATGGGTGGGGGTCTGCATGGCGAACTGGTGACGCGGCTGCCTGCCTGTGTGTCTGTCTGTCTGTCTTTCTATCTGTGTGTCTGCCTTCCTGTCTAACGTCTTTCAGTTTGCCTGCATGTCTTTCGTCCTCTTGTTGCTTTTTTCTCGGTCTCTCTGGCTTTCTCTTCCTTTCCACTGGTAGATTTTGTTCGGGTGTTTGTGATCGATCGATCGATGCTGCATGCATCTGCTTTTTTTCTGTCTGTGTGCGTCCCTCAATTGTCGTTCTGTCCACCGTCGTTTTGTTCACCTTGTCCATCATTCAATTTAATTATCATCTTTTGCCCCCCTTCTTTTGTTCTTCTGTTCGTCCTTTCTTTGCATTCAAGCGCTGCATTGCACTTTGGACTTTTGATTTCAATTCCACCCCATCTTGCTGATTGTATCTTTGTGTACAAACGGTATATGTGGGGGCCGGGGCTTTTCTCTGATTTGATTCTCCCCCATGAGTTTCATCCCTGCAGCCACCTTCCCTCTCTTTGTACGTGTCTGTGGCTCTGCATACTCATCACTTCTGCATCTCTTCATGTCGCTGGTCGTAGCCATGTACATCGAATGTTTGTTTTCCTTCCTTCTGATCGACTTTGTACGTACGTGCAGATGCGCATTGTCTCGCGCGAAAGGACTCCCGGCAAGGAGAGGCTGCCGATTGTTCGAATCGACTCTCGCGTGGGTCTTCGGGCTTTTGTGGAACTTCTTTTTCTGCTCTATAGACCGGTGTCACTCTCGGAAGGCCAAGCGAACCGCTTCAGCCTCAGCAACACGCCAGCAGACACAGCAGAGTCCCTCGAAAAAGGCGAATCCAGTTCCTACATGCAGCCTACCTCCGGCAATTGTGTGGCATCGGAAGAGTGTATGGGGGAATGGGACAAAGGGGATGGCGCTCTCATTCTCATGCAGGTCCGTCTGCGGGTCTTTCTGTCTATGTCTATCTCTCTGCTGTGTGTCATATGTCTGTCTGTCTGTCTGTCTGTCTGTCTCTGTCTGTCTCTGTCTGTCTATCGGTCTCTGTGTCCGTCTAATGCTCTGTCTACCTTTCTGCATCGTGGCCAGTCGGCTTGCCTGTCTGCCTCCCGATACTTCCTTGTCGAGCCTGCATAGTCAAGACTTCGCGTGCGTCATTCGCTTGTCGGAGCTCATGAGGCTAGCTGCTTTATTGTTGTTGCAAGTCAGAACCAGCGCTACAGCTTGATCTTGATGAAATGATGCATGGAAATTGTAAATCCGTGGGAGTTGTGCGACTGATTTCCTTTTTTGGCAGCACGACTCCAAATGACAACTTGCGACTGGCTTCCTGACCGACCGACCGACACCCCAAATGAATGAATGAATGAATGAATCAATCAATCAATCAATCAATCAATCAATCAATCAATTTCTTGATTGATGAGTCGATGAAAGATTGAATCACACCAGTGAAGTAGGAACAAATGGATAGAGGGAGCGGATCGGTCAAGCATGTGTGCGCGTGTCCCTCCGTCTTTTCTTTTCTGTCTGTGTTCATGCAGGCCGTGTTTGCGAGCTCCGTGTATCAGCTGCCGCAAGATTTCGTCAAACGTCTTCACTGTCGAGCAACCGAAGCCCTCATCAGGAGGGAAGAAAAGGCCCCCTCACTTCCAGTCGAGCCACCCCTTCTTGCTGCGATCGCTTCCCTCGGCGTGGATTTTCACAAGAATGAGCAGAAGAGAGCAGGTAGACGAGCGAACGGTCGAAAAGAGTCGACAATGACGGCCGAAAGTCATGAAGGCGTGCCCCCGGCGCCCTGTTCAGAGGTTCCCCCTCCCCCATTCATGAAGAAGTTTCGGTACCTGTCTCATGCGGCTGCTGCCGCTACTGCTGGCGAAAGAGAAGAGTCATCCTTCGGACAACCCGACAAAAGCCGAGGCTCAAAAGGAAAAGGGTGGACGTACGGAGAGGGAAGTGCAGAGAGGCTCGCAGCAGCTCACATTCTCACTGACGCTCACATTTGGGTCCGTCCGTTGGAACTTGCAAGCAGTCTCTCTCTCTCGATCCATCGTGCTCTTCCTTCCTTCAATTGCATGATGCGACTTAATTCCAGCCCTGCGTGAAGATTTGGCAAACGTTCTACCTATGAATACATGTTTTTTGTCCCCCGCCCCCCCTCCTCACGTCTGCTTCGGTCGGCGCATTTCTTCTTCGGACATCCCCGCTCTGACCAAGCCGTCTCTTTCTTTCTTTCTTTCTGTCTCCCCCTTTCATTCATTCCTAGCTCCTTCTGTTCCTCTAGCTTTTGTACCTTCCTTCCACTCGGTGCATGCACGAACCCTTCGATCGCTCCCCTTAATTCTTTTTTTTTTTTTCTCGCTTCGGTCGGTGCTATTTTCATGCATGCAGTCGATTTCTCGCTTCTTCATTTCCTCCTCCTTCTTCCTCTTTTCGTTGAAATCTCGTTTCGCTTTGGGAAGCCCCATCCTTCTCTCTCTCACTTTGAACCTCCTTAAGAGGCACGTGGGGATCCGATTGCTTGGTTTTGCCGGAGTACTGATCATCCTTTTCTTTTTCACGCATACGCACGCTTGGCATACATATTTCTATCTGTCTACTTCCGATTTTTGTCTCCTGTTGGGTGCAGGCGCAAGCTGAGAACAAGGCGGAGACAGGAAGAGAGCGTGAAGGCCACGACGGGCGAATGGAAGCAGCTGCTGGTATTATTTCTGCTGTCTCATCCGCTTTGGCGCTCACTTCGTATTGTCTTTCTGCTCCCATTGACAAATACCCCAGCTTGTGAGATGTGTGGCAAAGAAAAAAGTTAAAGATTTCGCTTATGATTTGTACCATTCGGTCGTTGTGCGTTGCACACTTACCCGCAAGCTAGCTTGCAAGACATTTTATCTTCCGCAAATTATATTTAATTCATAAGATTCCACACATTTTGACATAATATTGTGTGCATTGTCTTGTTTTTGTTTGAATGAATGCATTGTCTCCATGAATGAGAAGCATATCTAGCATAAAGAATTTTTAGGTGAATTTTCAATACTTTTCTTATGCATACATTAGCCTGCATGTACACATATGCAAACTAATATTTAAAATGTTTTTCTTTTTTTTAATTGCAGATTTTTTTTTTTTTGCCGGGAAAATTTATCCTTTCACGTTTTTATTTGGCGAGGGTCACTCAGCCTGCTTAGCTAAGGCTAGCTAAGGCTTATGAATTTCAATTTTATGACCATTTCAAAAATGATGATTAAGGGGTTTGTCATCTAGTTTATCATGCATGCCATTTCAAAATACTTCTTGATTTTCCGTGATAACATTTTTAATTCTCGATCGATATCAAGCTAGTGATCAGGGCCTTAGATTTACCCGAACTGCCATCTGAGGTCGCGCGCACACAAACTTAATTCTCACACTTGCCTTAATTCGTGCGCAAATTATAGCGCGAACATCGCTGAACAAGCTTTTAATCGCCTCGGGGGCAGACTCGGATCAGCTTTGCTGAGATCAGCCGAGAGGCCCTAGCTGAGATCGCATACACTTGTATATTGCAGCCTAGCTCTAGATCGCAGCTCTCCATCTTTTGGGGGGAGGATCGATATCACGCAAAATTATGATAGAAACTCGTACGGAGCTGCGATCGCCTCGGCTAAATATATACATGCCCCTCAAATCACTCGCGCGGAGTCAGCCCAGCCGGCCCGGGGGCCCTGAGATAATGCACACGATATAGCTTGCATATGATACACCCAACTAGTTGGGTGAGTGCCTCAGGGGCTAGCTCGAGGGGTATCGGCCGGCATCGGCAGTTCAAATTATTGTGATCCTGCCTGGGCGTTCAAGCACTCAATTTGAAAGATTGTGTTTTCTTACTATTAATTTCTCTTTTTACAAAACTCTAATTACAATGTTAATTTTGGCACTACTCGGCATTTATATTAGATGTATGATAGATCGGAAGTAGCTATGACTAAGTCTAGGAATTAAGTTCAACATAACAACTGGTTCATTGATTGAATACATAATTTTTTAAAGTCATAATGATGTTAAATGCATTCAGTTCAGTAAATGTGTAATTGATGGATTTGGATACCAATAGTAGCTCAGGAAAAGATTTAGTAATCAGACCGTAATACTGCATGCTTATGTTTTTTAACGTTTTCCTTTAGCCCGTACGTCATAATTAACACACTCACAAGAGTCGGGTGACAAGACCTTAGTCACTTCCGCGCGCAAAGCGCGCGCACTCACTTGTAAGAATATTAATAGCTGTCTACATGTACGTATATAGCTATAGCTACCGAGCTGCACACTGCACAGAGAAAGACCATGCAGGCACCTGACTGACAGCTTGCTCGATCGACTCTGCAGCCATGCTTTGGGATTCCCTGCGCCGACACACTGGCGTGGCCGCGGTTTGTCGAGTTGTAGCGTTTAAGTTGTCCTTATCGGAGAATTAAGAGAAGCATGCGCGCCGCCCCTTGCATTTAGTCGGTTCAGTCGATCACATTTCCCCTCACTCTTCATCCCCAGCTTTCTTGTTGTCAGACAGAAAGAAAGAACAGGAAGACGGGGGAGTGCATCGCTTGGCGAAGCCCGCAAGCCTCTTGCGCAGTGTGGTTGTCTGAACAGTCTCTGAAGACGAGTCTGGCGAGGATTCCTGCGCAATGAGCAGCCCATTTAGATTTTTACACTTTCAGTACGTCGCAGTCCTTTGCCTTTTTGCCCTCCTTCCTTTCCCTGTCTATTCTACTTGGGTGTCTGACGTCCATCCTGCTTGCGCTGCGTCATGCCTCCCTCCCCCCATGAAAATTTGTCGTTGAAAGGAACGAATCTAGCTTTCAAGGACACATCAATCTCCCAGTCAATATCTGGATTCATTGTGGTCGCTCCATCCGGAGGGAGAGAGGGAGAGAGGGAGAGGGAGAGGGAGAGGGAGAGGGAGAGAGAGAGAGGAAGGACGAAGAATAAAGGAAGGGAAGGAAAAGAGAAGGAAAATCTGTGCAGTGTCTGCCGACTCAAAACGCGTGTGTGCTGTTTGTGCACTCATTTATATTTGGCACTGTCTAACTGTCTCACGTTTGTCTATGGGTTTGCATGCAGAGGGGGGTCAGGCCTTGTTCCGGTCCACGACACTCTCCACGGCGCTCATCCTTTAGCCTCTAGGGTGAAAGACACGGAGACAGGGAAAGACGAAGAAGGGGGGGGCAGTGGAAATCTCCCTTCCCGGTCTTCCTCCTTTGTCTGGGGAAGGCGGCTTCCAATTGCCCTTCCTCTTCCCCTCCGAGCACCCGTGGAGGGATCAGAGGAACAGGCGAATAAAGAGAATGATGCAGGGTTGATGCTCCTGGGACGAGTGAAGGAGACGGAGGGAGAACGCCAAACTGCGACATCTCCGTCGCCACAACGGCGAAACCTCATGAGGTGGGGTGCACTCGCGATTTTGTCAGGCTGCGGAGGACAGGGAGAGCCCCGGAAGGAGACGGGGGGTGACACGGTGGACATTGTGGAGATGGGGGGAGTTCAAGGGGAACCCCGGCTGGCCGCTACTTTCCGGGGTCCATCGGGCTCACCAGCTTCTTACGTGGTGACGACCACCGGCCAGTTGGGGTTTCTGCAGGGGGACTCTCACAGGGGAGATGAAGAGAACTTGACAAACAGCGGCAAGAATAAAGGGGAGCTTAGAGTGAGGGTGGTGGACGTGAACTACTTTCCGGGCCTGTCGCTGTCCCAGCATGCCCCTTCAGCAGCCTCCACACCAGCAAACGCCCGACTGCGGGAAACAGCAAGTCTGGTCCGTCAAAGCTTCGATCGATCTCTCTATCGCTGTCTGTATGTCTCTCTCTCTTTCTCTTTCTCTCTCTCTCTCTCTCTCACACACACACACACACTCTCTCTCTCTCTCTCGCTCTCTCTCGCTCTCTTTCTTTCTTTCTTTCTTTCTTTCTTTCTCTCTCTCGCTCTCTCTCTCTCTCTCTCTCTCTCTCTCTCTCTCTCGCTCTCGCTCTCTCTCTCTCTCTCTCTCTCTCTCTCTCGCTCTCGCTCTCTCTCTCTCTCTCTCTCTCTCTCTCTCTCTCTCTCGCTCTCGCTCTCTCTCTCTCTCTCTCTCTCTCTTTGTGTGTGTGTGTGTCTCTCTCTCCCTCTTTCCCTCTCTCTCACACACGTACACTCGCACACATATACACACCGGCGGACGAACGGACGAACGGACGCAGACACATACATATTTTCATCCAAACAGACATGTACTCACAACAAATGAGTTCCTTTCCAGTGTGTCCTGGGGCGGCCTGCGGAGACGAGCTTCGCAGTTGACCACGCTCAAAAGTCGGCACACCCACTTACTTGCCTTTCGACCGCGTTGGGCTGCGCACAATCTTCACCACAAAGACATATCAACAGGTATGCATGCGCCGGTATGTAAGTGCCGAAGTACACAAACACACACACTAACGCTAAGTGCAGGTCTGCTGCGGTGAGAGCCACGCCATTGTGGTGACTGTGACTGGGCGGCTTTTCAGTTGGGGTTCCAACTTTTTTTGCCAACAAGGAAACGGCGTGCGATCTCTGGAGGGTGGCACTGGCAGGGAGGGAGACGGAGAGGACAGTGAAGGCGACGGGGGGAGCAGTGAGGACAGGCAAAGTTCCTCTGTCCTTTCGGAAAGGGGCGAGATTGGAGGGTGGGAGGGGACAGAGAGCGTGGATATGTATGGGGGGTCTCTGGGGAGTGCGGGGGAGGAGGTGCTCTCGCTGCCACTGGGGGACAGGGTCGCTGTTCGAGCTGCCTGTCAGTAAGTGAGTCAGTCAGTCAGTCAGTCAGCTAGTCGGAGTGTCTCTCTCGGACTGTGTATGTATGTGACATCAATAAACGTCTCAGCTCGCGCCGCCTTTTCAATCAGATTAGACCGTGTTTCTTTCTTGTGCAGAGAGATTGAACCTGTAAGCAAACACGGAGGGAGAGATTGAAAGAAAGCACTCGGTCGAGTCACACACACACACACACACACACACACACACACCGGGAATTCCCCCCCCTCAAAAGCTTTCCTTCCTTCCTTCCTTCCTTCCTTCGTTCCTTCCTTCCTTCGTTCCTTCCTTCCTTCGTTCCTTCCTTCCTTCGTTCCTTCTTGCAGAATTGCTCCTTCCCATCTTTTCCTTTCTTTTCATTTGTGCCTTCGTGGTTGATCACAGAGGAGGGAGGTGATCCCGTGTGCAGGCTGGTTAATTTGTTCTTGGCACTAGCTGTGATAGCTGCTGCGTTCTCTACTTGGGAAGTTGTGTCAGTCATTGGCGAAGTAAGGCCTTGAATGTATTCATGCACAAAGAAAGCGCCAGGGGGAACGACTGTCCTTCGAAGAATGTGATCCTTATCCTGTCGTGCAGCAAATCAATCACTCACTCACTCACTCATCGTAAATGAATCTGTGCAGGCGGAAAGTTTCACACGGTCGTCGCCCTTGCGGACGGCAGCGTCTGGCATTGGGGCGCAGTTGTGGGGAGTTCCGGTCCTCTGGTTAGACGCCCCGCCCGGTGCCCCCTGGTCCAACCAGGAGGGGGGGGGGAGCGAGCAGGAGACGATGGTGACTCCGACATGATCCCTGCTCACTCCGTGCGTGCCGGCCCTTCTGTTCGGTTTCTTTCGGCAGGAGACGGTTTCTCCGTCGCGGTAACTGCACGTCCACCATCGTCACTGCATGGGGACAGAGAGAGTAGACTCGGCGACTCGGGGGATTCTGGGGAGTCTTCTCGCTCTCTTTGTTGGGATGTCTTTTGTTGGGGAGTGAACGAAAAAGGACAGCTTGGTTTAAGCGATCTCAAAGAGAGAGAGTCACCCACTCGTCTTCCTCTTCTGCTTCTGTCTGCCGCCTCTGGAGAGGAGAAGAAGATCTCTCCGGACGACGAAGAGGGCAGAGGATATCTCGAAGAATTCTCAGCCATCTTCAACAAGTGAGTGCACTACTCGGAGGCCAAACGAACTGATATATCTAGTACTTTTTCTTTACTTTAAGCTGCCTAGTATGATCCAAAATGGACCGGACAAGCCGAGTGATTGAGCAAACTTTTTTCATGGGTGCTCATTTGTGGTGCTGTTTTTCTGAAAACATTTCCCGCAGGTGGTTACGATTGTTTCCCTGCATGTCTCTGAGTCGCGTTGACGGTTAGAAAGTCAATCCTTCGGGTGCGACAGCGCTTATTTATGTTTTTCTGTTTTGCAGTCCCTTGATCTGTATGTGTGAGGAGTTTGTTAGAACAGTTTTTTCTCTTCTCTTGAACCTCCGTTGTGTGCAATACCCCCTAAATTGTGTGCGTACAGGGGTGACCGCACGATTGTTGGGATGGACTCTGGACCTTCGCACTCTGTGATTCTGGTCAGAAGAGAGATCGGCAATCACTTTCAAGAGGAGAAAAACGAAGGGGGAGCTCAGAACGGAGCCTCGCCCTTGTCCGTCTCTTGTGGTGGGGAGGAGGAGGCCTCCCCCTCGCCCTCCCAGTCTCCTGCAGGGCCCTCATCCGACATTCTGGAGGTCCTTGTGTGGGGTGGGGGGGGCATGCCGGGGCCCGCACGGGAGGAGGCCAAGACACTAAAAGTGCCCCGGCTTGAATCAGCACATTCCCTTCTCCGTCCGCAGGTGTCGTCACACTTTGAGGCGGAAGCTGCGTTTTCTGTAGCTGAAGAAGACAAAAAGAAACAGGCAGTAAAGGAAGACACAGAAGAGAGTGCAGAAGCAGAGGAGGAAGAGGAGGAGGAAAGTGCAGATCCACACATTGCTCTAGCTCTAGCTTCGCCCTCAAATCCGGCAGCAGCAGGAGCACAAAAAATGGCAATTCTGATCCCTCCGGGCACTACTGCCCCTTCCGTTCAGTGTTGGCGCAGCGACACGTTCATACTGGTCGGAGCAGGACTCGACGCATCCTCCACAGATGCCACGTCCCCGACTTCCCCCTTCCCCTTCAAGGTGGCCATAGAGGGCGTAGAGGGACAAGGAGGATCAGAGAGAGAGAGAGAGAAAGGGTCCAGGGAGAGGGAGAGATTCCAACAAGCAAAGTCCCGGAGTTTCTGGAAAGAGGCGGCAGGGAGTCGGATTCACAGAATGCAGCGACTCCAAAGGCACTTCCACCTGAAGACTATGCCCGCCTTGTCTCCCACTTCCTTATCCTCTCCAGAAGAAGGAGCAGGAAATGAACAGGCAGCGTATGTTGACCTGGCCCTCAGCCGGCAGGCCCGCATACAGAGGGGAGACGAAGAAACACACGCCAATGACAGTTCGTCGATTTCCCTCTCAGTTACCGCACCCCCCCAGACTGACAACGACCGAAGAACTGGAGCCCGAGGAAGCATCGTATCTGTTGTTTCTGCCCCTCCAGACTCGCACAGGCAAGCCCAAACAGATCACTCTTCTCTTGGAGGGGCGCAGGTCACTCGCTGTCCCCATTGCAAAGCCAGCGTGCCCCTACCGCCGACGACCATCGGGACCGCCCGATCGCAAAACAGCGACGACGGGGGTTTCTCTGGAGTTCCCTCTGCTGCTCCAGTCTCCATTGGAGTTCAGCAAGTGGCGACGCACAGACCCCATGCCTCGAAGCGGTTGTACATCCGTCAGGAGGGAGAGGTGGAAGGGGGCCTCGACAGATCAGCTCATGCCGCAAGGGACAAGGAGAAAAGAGACAAAGAGAAGGAAGGCGGGGGCATTTTCTGGAAGATTCTGTCGATGCTCAAAGGAGACGAGGAGCAAGATGGAGACGGGGGTGAGAGCAGTCAAGTCAAAGCCCGACGTTCGTCTCTCCTCGCAGACACACCGGGCGAGAAGGACCAAGCGGAGGGCCCACAATGGGCCGCTGGAGAGGGGGATGCAGATCGACAAAACAGGCGAGCCTCCGTCCTGCTTACAAAACAGTTTGTCTTGCAGGTCGGGCTGCGTATTGTCTAGCAGTATGTTCAGCGTCTGAGTCTATCTTGTTTGTCCGTGAGAGCGTTGAAGCCTGTGTGGGACAGAGTTGCTGGCATTGAGATCCATCAACACAACAAACACTCTTTACTGCGAGCCCTCTCTTGATGTTTGGAGCAACGCGCAGGTGTTCGCTCGAATCACCACAGGAACAAAAGCCCATACAGAAGCATTGGCATGGCACACAGAAACGAGCAAGCCCTTCGAAACAGACTGCCTGCATACCTTTCACAGATTCGTCCTTTCGAAATGTCTTTCTCTCCGTTTTTTCACCGATGAATGCGGGTATGTGCATAAACGCCTGCATTGTGTGTGTGTGTGTCTGTGTGTGTGTGTGTGTGTGTGTGTGTGGCTGTGTGTGTGTGTGTGTGTG
>JAHBMJ010004030.1:61529-74115 GCA_018398765.1 Chromera velia | reverse complement strand
GGCCTTCCATCGCCTGCACTTTCAAGCCCCTTACCCGCCTCGCATCGCCTCCATTTGCCCCTTTTCACTTGTTGAGTTTCGCGTACATTTCCGCAATTTCCTTCTCGAAGACGGTCTTTGCCTGGAATCGCTTCAGCTTGAAGGAGGGAGTCAAAAGGTCGTTTTCCACAGTGAAGGGCTCGGGCCAGAGCGTGACTTCCTTGGCGAATTCCATCCCGTTCAGTTTGTTGGCCTTCCCTGCCGCATTCATCTCCTCCACCACTTCCTTCTTGAAGTCCTCGTCCTTGCAGAGTGCCTTCATGTCGCGGGACTTGCCTGTCTTGTCAGCAAAAGCCTGCATGGAAAAAAGGAGACACACACAGAAATTCACAATACGAAGACATATGCCTTGATACAATGTTTCCAACGAATCGAAACACGTTCACCCTTTGGTCCATCAATCCGCCGACAGGCCAATGAGAAAGAAGATGTGGACGGTCGAGAGGGGAAGGGCGCAATCCGATTTGACAAGAAGCAACTGTCATGGCACAGTTTACAGATGGACACTGGAAGCTGCCTTTTGTGTTGCGCATGCAACACCCTTCTTTCCCCCGGCATTTATGACTGATTAATCGACTGACAAACCTTCACGCCCTCATCCGACGGCACGACTATGGCCACAAGGAACCTCTCCGTGGAGGTGCCGTACACAAACGCCTGTGCGACGCTGAAGGCCTGCACGTACACGTTCTCGATCTTCTCGGGTGCGATGTACTCTCCGTGGGCGAGCTTGAAGATGTTCTTCGCCCTGTCGATGATCTGGAAGGCGCCGTTCGGGTGCACCTGCACACACACACACAACCACACACACACACACACACGCACGCACGCACGAAGACGCAACCACGCAATCAAAGAATTCTGTAAGAAAGTGAATTCTGTATGAATCAATCTAGATGCCTTCTGGCTGCTCAATGAGATGACAGAGACCAGGAAGGAAGGCAAGCGAGGGACCATGCGAAGATACAAAGAAGCCCCAAGAGACCACCGCTGAGCCGACGACGATTCTCCCCTCCCCCTCTCTCTGCATGCATGCAGTACCCTCACCTCACCTCACCTTGACGACATCTCCCGTGTGGAACCAGCCCTCGTCGTCGAGAGCCTCCTTGGTCTTCTCCTCGTTCTGGAAGTACCCAGAGAACACAGAGGGACCCCGGAGACAGAGCTCTCCCCTCGGCATCGGTCGGCCCTCATCGTCCCTGCAGGCAGAAAGGCAGGCAGGCAGGAAGAATTGAAGCATCTAATGCGTAATCGAGAGACATCCAAATTCACAACCTTGATCCTCTCTCGCTCGCTCGCTAGCAGCATCAAGGAAAGAATGAAGGAGGAAGTGACCGAGAAACAGACATGAAATGAAAGCTGCGATTCTGCACCCTGAAAAGAAGATAACTCAACTGAACACACATCCATCACCCATAGTCAATTAACTGAGTCGAATTAAGTGGCTCGACTGACTGACTGACTTGTCATGGGGCGTGTAGTTCATTTCCGGAATTCCGAGCACCTTTGCCTCCACTGAGGGTACGGGTCCTCCAACGATGCCGCAGTTCGGGTCCAGAGAGAAGGTCATCCCCCCGCATGCGATGGTCTCAGTCATCCCGTACCCCTCAAACAAAGGACAGCAGAAGCAGCAGCGAAGGAACTCCTGCAAGCAGGCAGACGTGTGTGTGACAGACAGACAGACAGAGAGAGACCAGAAGGGAAGGAAGACAATGCATGATGGCCAGACGCAAAATCAAACAAAAAAGAGGACACACAGCAGCAATAGAGAGAGGGAGAGAGGGGGAGAGAGAAGCGAAGGGAAAGAAAAAGAAAGGGAGGAGGGAGCCTTCCTTCATTCCAGCTGCATGGCATGGCGGTGCGATCAGATCAATCCCAATCAATCAATCAATCAATCAATCAATCAATCAAGAGACAGACAGAGAGAGAGAGAGAGAGAGAGAGAGAGAGAGAGAGAGACTTTGTGCCACAAAAACGACAGTCGCGATTCGGACAAGCGAATCGAGGACTTCTTTTCTTCTTCTCTCTATTTTTGTTCACGAGCAGACAGACAGACAGACAGAAACAAATGAGAAGAAAGGAAAGAACGAAACAAACACAGACGAAAGACAGTCACAGGTAGGGAAAAACGATCAAAAGCAGACCAAGGCGAACGACTGACTTGCACCTCTTTGCTCATAGGAGCAGCCCCTGTCAGGCAGTACCTCACTCTTCCTCCCAGTGCATTCTTCGTCTTGCCGAACACCAAAAGGTCCCAGAGGAAATGCTTGGCGCTCCCAGTTGCCCTCAGATGCTCCTTCTTGATTCGCAGCCCGAGGTTGAACAGCGTCTTCTTCACAAACCCACCCTTGTTGGCACCTGCATGAATGCAGCCGGCAAAGAAGCAAAGAAATGATCCGTGCAGCGAGAACAGACTCATGCATGCACCCGTGCTACACATCACGGCCAAGAAAAAGTGGTAACCTTCTACGATTACTGACAACATTTCATTTCAAAAGGGAAAACGCCGCACACAAACAAGCGGGAGACGTGCAGACAGTCGTAGGAGCCGAGTTGCAGGTCTTCAGCATCTTTTTTCAGTTTTTCTTTCTCACTTTGGCTGCACGCATGTCGGTGGACTGACTCTCTAGCTCCCTTACAGCAGCAGCAGGACGGGAGGACATCGAGGACCGACCAGAGACCGACACACCGGGAGGGAGGGACCTCTAGAAAGGAAGAAGGACAGCCAAAACCCACCCACCTGCCGCGATCTTGTCATAGATTCGTGAGTACAGCCTGGGCACTGAGAAGAACACAGTCGGCTTGCAGGTCTGGATGTCATCAACCAACTTCGCGGTGTCCCCTGCAAAGAAGGCCGTCATCGACCCTGCAGCTGTCAGGACTTCACAGACCTGCAGGCAGGCAGGCAGGAATGCATGCAGGAAATGGAAGGGAAGAAGGAAGGCATATGTGCAGTCAGGAGGTGAGGCAGGGTGGTCGAGGAAGGACGTATGGACAGAAAGAAGGGAAGGAAGAACGAACCAGTAAACAAGACGGAAAGTTAGAAGGACCAGAGACCGGGAAGGGAATCGATCTGAGAATTTCACCCAACGGTTCAATCACATGCCTCTCTGCTTTTTTCTTTTCTTTAGTCTTCTTTCCTGCCGTTGTTTGTCGCTTCCACCACGCAACTTCACTTCACTTCACTTCGCTTTTTCTTTTTACTCTCTCACTCATTCGATCACTTCCTTTCCTTCACCCATTAGCTCCAACTGACCGCCCGTTCGAAGATGTGCGCGTAGGGAAGGTAGGAGATGTGCATGTCGTCAGGCCCAAACGGGAGGTTGTTCTTCTCGGTGATGAACTTCAAGGCACTCACCTGCATCGTTAGTTACATCAGGGGAATGAGAGGAAGAAATCAGGGAGTACTCCCCTCTGCGGCATGACTGCACTTATGAATGAATCACTTTCCAAGTCGGAGAAAAGAGTCGACGAGAAGGACTGCATGACTCCACACGGTCGGATTGATCAGCTGAGGCCCAACAGACAGCTAGAGCAACAACAACCGAGAGAGAAAGAAGGATTCAATCAGAAGACGACGACCACGAAGGGACAAAATATCCAATCTTGTTTGTCAACGATTCCTTCCCTGCCTTTCTCGGCTTTTGCGCTTCTCATTCCACACACGCAAGCCTCCCCCTCCCTCCCTCCCTCCCTCCCTGTCCCTGAAACCCTGTCTGAGTCCACTTCAAAAGAAGAAGAAAACCAAACAATCGATCGAACCAAGGACCCACGTACCGCCGCGAGCATCTGCTTGTGCGTCACGAATGCCCCCTTCGGGTTCCCAGTCGTGCCGCTGGTGTAGCAGATCGTGTTCATCTCGTCAGAGGATTTGGCGGGAGTGGGGGGGGAGGGGCTCTTCTTGCCGGCCTCGATGACTTCAGAGAAGGAGAGAAGCTGGATACCTGCATCCTTCGCTTCCTTCTTCAAATCGGCAGGAGGCTGCAAGAAAGGCAAGCAGGCAGACCGACAGACGAGGTCATTCTCTTTCCCCCTTTTTCTCTTTCTTCTTTCCATACAAACAGACGGACAGATAGAAACAGACAAAATGGGGAGACAGAGTGTAGGCAATGGACATTTCCACGTCAGCATTCGCCTTATTTTCGGGTTCCTGGACTAACACTAGCTCGGTCAACGGTAGAGGGTCAGGAAACAAGAGCCCAGCCATACACACACACACACACACACACACACACAAATCAGGGGCAGTAGCTGGAGACGGAGATGCATTGAAAGAGAGAGGCATGAATCCCCCCCCTCGCTGCCCTTCGGAGGCTCAGTTTACTTCTTCCTGCCGACGCACTGACCTCATCCATCTGCACGATGATCTTCAGAGACTTGCACTTCTTGTGTATGTTCAGGAGCTGCTTTGCGAGGGGGGACTCTGCCACGACAACGGTCTTCATGCTCGTCTGGTTGATGATGTACTCGAACGTGTCGGGGCCCAGAGTGTCGTAGAGGGGAACCAGGCACCCGCCCTGGCGGTAACTCGCCTGTATCGGGGGAAAGGGGAAGGGGAGTCAGTAGCAACGTGGGTGTCTGGAGGAAGTCAGCGAGGAAAACCGAGGGGGGGGNGGGGGGGGGGGGAACGAAGAGTCTGTCTCCCTCCCTAATGGGGCGGCGAAAGAAATTTTGCGCGTAAGGAGGGAAGAAGAACGGAGAAAAGGAAACAAGGTCTAGCAGTGAGCACGGACAGACAAGCAAGTCAGACATGACTGCACCAACCCACCTGCATAGTGACGTAGTATTCGTATCTGTTCTTGCCCGTGACGCCCAAGAATTTGTACGCCTTTTGAAGTTTCTCGTTGGGGAACGACTTCTCCTCCAGAGCCCCAAGCTTCACAAGGCCAGAAGCAAAAGCCCCCACATCCTCTGAGACCTCCCCCCAGGTCTTCCACTCATAAGCTCCGCTCGAGCCGTCCGCCTTCTTCCCTCTCGTACCGAACGCCGGCTTGCTGGCGTTGTACTTTGCTGTGTTCTCGAAGTTGAACCAGCTGCATGCAAACAGTTTCATTCAGCCGGACAAAAACCATTAAAAAGCGCAAAAATTTCTATGGTCTCTTTCTTCTCAAAGTGGCGGGGAGATGCTGACAACCGAACACCGACCAAAGCAGGTCGCGTAGACACTCTTCCTCGGCCAGGCAAAGCGTTCACGACATGGCACCAAGTGCACGCGCAGCAAGAATTCAAACCGGCATTTCCAAAATTGAGATAAGGAGACTTGCTAGCAGCATTTTCGCTGCCTGCTCCACTGCACTCATGGGAGGATATGAGAGACGGCTAGGGAGCTGAGGCAGACCGGCAGAGACGGCTGCGGATTTATTTCATTTCTCTCTCCGTCTCGGGAGTCCTCTTATCTCTGTCAAAGCGAGAGGCAGAGAAAGCACAAGACTACCGTCTCTCCAGAAGAAGAGACTGGATGCAGGGAGGGATGAGGGGACCGACCGACCAGGACGTGAATCCTTTGTACCCGTCGTGGAGTCGGGACCCCTCCCAGGCGCATCTGTACACTCCGGACTCGTCTGCACAAACCCACTCATACATACACAGAGAGAGAGGGCAAGAGAAGAGGGGAAAGACCTCGTTGCATATGCATACAAGCACAGAAGCAGAAGCATGCACACGAAAAGAAGGGAGTTGGAAAGGATGAGATTGATATGTGAATAAAGGTCAGATGTTGGAATCGGCAGAGACGTCCAGAAGCGACCAAGTGGATACGGATTGGGAAGGGGGATGCTCGCAGTGAAAGAGCCCCTGAGGTGAGCGACCACAGTTCCGTAGAATCTCAGCAGCTGCATCCCACCAATTCAACCGGCTCACTTTTGTTCTTTGCCGCCAGTGCCTCCACTGAATACAGGTGTTCAGGGGGTTTGCCGGAGTCCGCCGAAAGCATCAAAAACAGAAGGGAACCCAGGACGGCAAATACAGCCGTCAACAAAGGGGCGTATTGAAACGTAAAGACGCACAGAACCGCCAACACAAGCTGAAACATTACATCAGCCATCTTGCTTCTCTTGCACGTTGTTGGTGTGGCAGGGAGAGAAGAGTGCAGAGACAGCTGTAGTCTCTAGAGACTGGCAGGTATCTCAAGGGAATTCCAGCAAAAATGAGAGGAAGTGCAACCCGAATCACCGAAGGCGTTTGAGAAAAAGGGAGTGCTTTCACTTACAGCGATGCTTCTCAGAGTATACTGCACGCCAATCCTCCTGGAATTTTATGAAGATCGTCTGGCAGCCTGGCTAGCTAGTAATTGCTTTCATTTTTTCGTTGGCCTGCATGGCCGGGGAGTGCATGCATGGCGCCGCGCGGACCCCCGGCCCTATCCCCTCAATTAATACAGTGAGCACATTTTGTCCGCACTTTTTTTCCCATTTGTCCACACGCGGTAGTGGGCCCGACCGACTTACTCAGTGCCGGGGTCTTTGGTGGGCCCGCGCCATGCGGCTTGCAAGAACCGTCTGCACACAGGATGCACGCAGGAGTCCATGGACTTCGGCACCTCCGACAGTCACTTTGGCTGCAAGTTTGGCATGGGAGAACGCTACTCAGTTCTCTAAAACATCCACTTCTTTCACCAAAGCATTTTGTTTCGAACAAACGAGGCCCCCACCTACTGCGGAAACTTGCAGTTCTTCTTGACATTCTCTCGTTCAATCATTCGTCTCCCCGTCTCCAACCCTGTTTCACTTCTCTTCACCAAATCAGGATGTGTCAGAGCAGGGGCGTTTTCATTTTTGTGTGCATTCGTTACTCTCTTTCAAAATTATCTGTGCTTTTTCAAAAAGACCTATGAAAAGGAGACGAATCGGAGTAACACTGTTTTTCCAAGGCAGTAGAGGCAAGCATATCCCCCCCCCTCTCTCTCTTTTTCTCTCTCTCTTTCTCTCTCTCTCTTTCTCTCTCTCTCTCTGTGTATACATGTATGTGTATGTGTGTGTGTGCATGCATATATGTGTTTACCCCCGCGTGCATATGTCAGCCTATAAAACTAGCTCCCACACGCGCCGTGTACACCTTTGAATAGTCGATAGTGTGCGTCAGTATCTTGCTGTCTCCTCGGCCCTCTCTTTGCCTCTGTCTGTTGCATATACTTCTTTTGCTACATTGCATTCGTCAGGTGCAGTACAAAGCATCCAATGAGGAACATCAACACTGAGGCATATCCCTCTGGACTTACACGTGTCATTCGTCTCTTTCTCTCTCTCTTTCTCTCTCTTTCTCTCTCTCTCTCTCTCTCTTCTTCTTCTCTCTCTTTCTTTCTATCTTTCCCTCCCTTTCTTTTTGGCTCGCTCGCGCACTCTTTCTCTCTGTATATCTATGAATATCTCTTCTTGCTTTTTTGTGCATGTGCGTGTGCTGTGCATGATGTGTACACATTTGCGTTTGTATACATGATTGTGTGAACGGTACATGCATGCACGCATACGCGCGCGCGCGTGCGCGCTTGGGTGTGTGTGTGTGTGTGTGTGTTTGTGTGTGTGTGTGTGACTGTGTGTGTGTGTATATGTGTATGTGTATGTATGCGTGTGTGTTTGCCCCCGCGTACATATGTCAGCCTGTGAAACTAGCTTCCACGCACGCCGTATACACCTTTGAATAGTCGATAGTGTGCGCCAGTATGTGATGAACTCTTTCTGTTGCTCTGGTTGCTCTTTTCCTCTCTCTGTTTCCTCGGCTCTTTCTTTACCTCTGTCTGTCGCACATGCTTCTTTTACTACATGGCATTTGTCAGGTGCAGTACAAAGCATCCAATGAGGAATATCAATACTGAGGCATATCCCTCTGAACTTACAAATGTCATTCATTCTTCTCTTTCTCTCTCTCTCTTTCTCTCTCTCTCTTTCTCTCTCTTTCTTTTCTTCTATCTCTTTTTCTCTATCTTTCCCTCCCTTTCTCTTCAGCTCGCTCGCTCACTCCTTCTCTTCATGTATCTATGAATATCTTTTTTTGCTTTTTTGTGCATGTGCATGCGTGTGCTGTGTATGATCTGTACATATTTGTGTTTCTGTATGTGAATGGTATGTGCGTGCGCATGTATGTGCATCAGTGGGTTAACTCAAGCTATGACATTGTTTCAATAATGATTACCCAATACCAATAGTCACTCTATTCATTTCTAATCATTAGTCAGGTATTATGTAAATGGATAATCATTATGTGAATATAATGATTATTTCGCTATAATGATTATGCATTCACTTGATATCTGCCCTGCTAGCTCTGGCAACAGATAGACATAGCGGGAAAGCCCTAGGGTGGAACATATCAATCAATCAAAATCAATCAATAATTAGAAATGAATATAGTGACTATCCGTTTCAAATACTCATTATGCGTAACGTTTGCTTCATCACCATATGGCAGCTATTATATCTACCATGTAGTATCTTTCTCGGGCTGTCTGATGTTCAACCAACTAGTCAACGAGCTTGCGATCGATCTACACAACCAAACAAGAAACGGAAGGGGACCTGAATGAACGGACGTTGAGGAGGAGGACACCTGACATGCAGACAGGTGAAAGGAGCTTTTCTGTTATTAGAGAGAAGAGAGAGAGAGAAGAGAGCAGAGAGCTTTTCCTTTTTTTCCCTTCGTTCTCTTCCCCCTTCGACACCTGACCTCTGTGTAAATGAACGGACAGAGGAGACGTCGTTGTATGAATGGGGGGACACTTGACCTCTGTGTCAATGAACGGACAGAGGAGACGTCGTTGCATGAATAGGAGGACACCTGACCTCTGTGTAAATGAACGGACAGAGGAGACGTCATTGCATGAATGGGAGGACACCTGATCTCTGTGTGAATGAACGGACAGAGGAGACGTCGTTGGATAAATGGGAGGACACCTGACCTCTGTATGAATGAACGGACAGAGGAGACGTCGTTGCATGAATGGGAGGATACCTAACCTCTGTATGAATGAACGGACAGAGGAGACGTCGTTGCATAAATGGGAGGACACCTGACCTCTGTGTGAATGAACAGACAGAGGAGACGTCGTTACAAAAATGAATGAACGGAGGGAGTCAAGTGGTCTGATGAGGGATAGAATGAAGAAGACAAGGTAAAGCCGATGCAAGAAGGGTACGGATGGCGGTGAAGCAAGAGAACGAAGGCAGTCACCAGAGGGGAAAGGGGTGTTTCCAACCACAGGATGCGAAGAAAGGAGAGTTCAAGTAAGATAGATGGATAAGGAGTCTGATCGTGGTGAGTGAAGGCAGAGAAAAAAATGAGACGGGAACAACAGCAAAGATAGACTCCCAGTGAGTGCGAATTACTGACTGCACGAAGAGGAAGAAGAGGTTTCCGAGACTGATGTAGTCTTCGTTAGACATAATCCCCTCAACATGCTGCGAAAAGGCGGCAGTCAGCGGGCTTGGGCCCTTTTCCCCCTCTTCGAAAGCAGCTTCGGCTCTTCGAATCGGCCGGACTCAACCGTCTCTTCCTCCATCACTGGGGTTGCAGCAATGGAGAGCGGGAGCCCTCGAAAGTTCTGGACACCAGGGTGGGGTTTTTGGAGGATTTGACGTACCTCTGCTGAAATGTCGAGCTTGAACAGTTTCTCAAAAATCTGCAGCCGTGTGTCGATGTACTCTTTGATCTTCTTCTAGTCCTTCAGTCGCGCAGCCTTCTTCTCGAGGGCCTTCATCTCTTTGTTGACGACGTCAACAACAGATCTCTTCTTTTTCTTTCCCTCTGACGTGTCATCAAGCTCAATGTCGGAGTCTGCCTGGTGCGAGAAGGCCTCAACCTCAGCAACTTTCTTTTTTAGATTTTTTCCTCGGAACTTTTCTATAGTTGTTGTTGCTGCTGTTGCGCCATCAGCTATCTCTGCAGCATACCCCGATCCTGCAGGCTGAGTATGCTGTCTCTTCAGCACTTTCTTCTTATCCTTTACACCACCCAGAAGTGGTGGCTTTGGCCCGTGCCCTGATATGAACGAAAGGCGAACAGGGCGACTCAGAGACGGAAGAGAGAAGAAAGTATATCCTCAATCGAAGTGAATACCAAATGACTGTCAACACGTGAAGAAAAAAACTGTGCGTATGCGTAGGGATTGCGTGTCACCACAGGAGCACACGAGGTTCAATCAAGTGGAATACAGCAATTCTGAAGAGGTTGTAAGCGAACACAGAAGCAACAAAGACGTCACCTCAGGGCAGTGAAGAACGACTTGTTGTTCTGGAGGAGTGATTTGTTTTTTTGCACGTACGCCAATGCGGAGCACGGCGGCGCATGCACGCATGGGCCGGGCGGCACGTCCAGGAGGCGGCACCGAAAGATATATACGCGCACGTACCGACAGCGCAACATAGCGCAACACTGCGCAACGGGGAAAAGCAACAGCGTTCAGCAGCCTCTCTCTGCTATCTCTTTCTGTTCCTCTCTCTGAAGCATTCGGTCAGCAAGTAGCCTCAAAAG
This sequence comes from Chromera velia, assembly GCA_018398765.1. NCBI lineage: Eukaryota > Chromeraceae > Chromera > Chromera velia. Next base: position 63,615 of record JAHBMJ010004030.1, on the reverse strand, counting down.
TCGCCTCATTCTGCCTTAAGCAGCCTCAAGTAGCCTTCTGTTCTATGAACGCGGTGCCGTTATGGCTCCAACTCGAAAACCGCCCCATGAGAAGGGCCTAGGGAAAGGAACCAGAGGTCGTGCTCTGTTTGAAAGATCGTCGCAAAAGTTTGGAGATGTGGGCGTGTGGCGATGCCCTGGACCAGGGTGTGGATGGACGATTTGATATTCCGGCCCCATATCTAAAAATTCTTTTATTGCCAATCATCTGCAAGACGTACACAGAATGACGCGGTCTGCCTTCCGAGAACCCGAGGCGGTGGACGATGTATTGTATGATGCCTCACCGCATGATGGGGGCTATGAAGCGTCTGGTCAACCAAAAGATGAAAGAGCAGAGAGAGTTCACTCTCTTCTATCACCAGCCCCTTGACGTTTTGCAACACATGAGCACACTGGCACGTACTTGTCTACGCTGGCCGAAAGGTCATTGCAGCATTAAGACATACCCAGAACAGGCATACCAGAGAAAAGCGGCCAGGGAGGGCAGTGAGGGATCTGGGGAGGCGGCCACCCTGGAAAGGGTGTACGGACCTCATCCAAACACAGGTGATTTCTTTTTGGACGCTTTCACTGCCTTGATCCCACCGTCGGTAGCAAGAGAAAAGCCAGAGAGAGGCTTTTCATAGGACAGTTTGGACAGAAACTGCTCTGAATTCATTTGGTCAGGCGGCAGGAAGGCGTGATGAACCTCTTGAATGATTTGGGTGTGATAAAGGAAGGGAGGAAAAAGATCAAACCGCACAATGTGGGCTTCCAAATAATATATCAGGTGAGACAGCATGCGCAATTGTTGACGGGAAGCACTGAAGCTTTCGAGAAAGGGCACTTATTTATGTACAAGTTCCTTTCATGCATCTCTCCCAAAGAGTTTGGAGGAAGGAAGTCGTTTCATGACTATATACATTTGCTTGAGCAGCTGCAAGAAGTTTTTTCATCTAGAGACGCAGAAAGACATCGAAGGCGGTTAAGAGAGCTGCGCAAGAGAGTGGAGAAACAGGTGTTTGGGTTGGTTGGCGAAATGTCTCTCCCTCTCTCCGTCACTGGAGAGCGCGCGATTGGAGGAGGGAAAGAAATTTTTTCTCTTCTCACCTCTTTTCTTCTGACTGTTGTACTGTGACATTCAGGTCCTGCAGATGAGCGAGAATAGAAGGTGAAGGCAATCGCAGAAGAGATTGAGGCAAAGTGTCAGGTGCATATTTTTCGATCTGGAGTCTTCCAGAAAAAAAACACGTTGAAGAAATGCATGCTCCGAAGTATATCGCAGCCTGAGCAGATTGAAGGGGGGGTTGTAGATGACATGAAGGAAGAAGCCATCTCTTTTCGTGCATGGCTTTCAGGGCATTAGGGAATGATCAGCAACACAGCAGTCTTTAATGACGTGCTATGTGATCTTCGCACGTCGTTCAGGGGTGTTCCGTTGCAGTCTCTTCCATATGTACAGGGGGGGGATTCTGTTGTGGGTGGGCGGCTTCGTCTTATCTTCAGTGTCGTGCCACAACCTAGCATGCAGCTTTATGATTTGAGTTCAGATCTTTGGCAGCTGTGCCAATTGAATGCGAATTTCGTTTTCCTCCATTTGTGGAAAAGCTTGAGTTCTACGTAACTGAAGTGTAGCCTCGTGCAAAATTAATTCCATGGTGTAAGTATACTGAGCTTGGACAGTATGCTATTCTTCCGACTGACTCGGTGGCTGATCGTATTCGCATTATGCCAGATTTTCTTTGTGGAAAAGAGGGATGAAAGAAGCTGTGTGGCTGGATTGATACATATTCATAGAAAACATGTGAATAATGATTAGTCTGATTAGACGTTTCTTATGAACGGATAATGATTGTTCTGATTAGGTGCTTCTCATAATCATTATGCGTTTCTCTAACAGTATGTCAGTAATCATTATTAAAATTATTTAATGACCTACTAATGATTATTGCTTTACCTTAATCAGTCACTAATCATTAGTGAGTTAACCCACTGATGTGTGTGTGTATGTGTATGTGCATTTATGTGTGTGTGTGTGTGTGTGTGTGTGTGTGTATGTGTGTGT
>JAHBMJ010004030.1:44065-61235 GCA_018398765.1 Chromera velia | reverse complement strand
TTTGTGTGTGTGTGTGTGTGTGTGTGTGTGTCTGTCTGTCTGTCTGTCTGTCTGTCAAAGTCTCTCTCTCTCTCTCTCTCTCTCTCTCTCTCTTTCTGGGCATGTGTATGTGTATGTATGTATGTATGTGTGTGTGTGTGTGTGTGTGTGTGTGTGTCATCGTATGGATGTACTCCTTGACGTTTGTCGGCATGTTCTCCTCCGTCACTGTTTGCTTATACCCGACGAGCATGACTGCCTGCCCCGAGAACACCAGCTGCTGCTGATCCCCTCGCATGTGTTTCTCTTTTCATCTTTGTCGTAAATAGTGAAGAACGTGCATTTCTGTCTCTTCATATTCTTTTATCCTTCATACCTCGAAAGTACATCTCCCCCCTACATTCCTTTACATACAGAAGCACATGTGGTAGTCTGTGTGTACCTCTTCTCAGTGTCTTCCTGCCTTTTTTCCTTTCATTCTCTTTTAAACTGGTTACACGTCTCGTCGTCTTCACAATGTCTGCTGAGATCACAAAGGAATGCTCATTCTTCTTCTCTTTCTCAGACGAAATCGAAGGACACAGTAGCACAAAGTTCAGCTCATCCTTCTGAGGACCTTCTCGTCACCAGTTTTCATGCCAACTCAGAACTTTACACAAAAATCTTACTAGAAAGACCAGTGTCAAAGTATACGTATATAAAAATATATTAGAACTAGAATTAAATAGATGTGATTAGAATTTAATGTATTACTGTTATTACATCCTTTATCTAGTTCAAAAAATTTGTTTAAAAAAATGGGGTTATACACAAAAATGATCATCAATAGATTTCATGAATGATTCAGTTTTTTTAAAAAAATCAAATCCTTAGGTTGTTAAATTTTTTTTTATCCACATTTTTTTTTTTCTATACATTTTTTGTGAAAAACAAAAAACGAAAAAAAGTTTCTTTCATACATTTGTTTTTTACAAGACTCGCTGGAATATAGCTTAAAGTTTCAAAAATCTAGTATCTATTTGATTCAGCCTATGATTTGATCTACATTATGACAATTAAAACATATTATGTATCGTGAAATTTCTTTTCCGTAGGTGTAAAATATTGCAAAACAACTTACTGGTCTGGTCTCACTATCCTTAGAATACTTTAGAACTATTATTGTTCATAATTTTTCATAATATGGTTGTCAACTTTCCTGAACCTAAGTGTCACTTGAAAAAATATAATCAAGATGATCTCTATCTGCGGCATCGTTTTTCAAGAAACCGTCCATGCCTGCAGCATAGATGGTTAAGAAACCGTCCAGATATGCAGCTTTGGCTTTCAAGAAACCGTAAATGATCCGCGCCTGTAGCGCGGACTTTCAAGTTTATCCAAAAATGTGGTGTGAACTTTCAAGTGGTGGTTAGGTTCAGGGAGGTTTGGTTGTCTACGCCTGTTCTCATACTGCTATGTACATATTGTGTACTATGTGTGCACAAACTTTAAAATTTAAAATTACACAAATAACGCTGGAATTGCAGCTCAGTGGATGATATAACATGACATAGCAAACTCAGTTGCTCTTCCCGTGATGGCCGGATATGGTGTATTTGGTGCACTCTAGCTGATGCTATCACAAACCCGAATAGCGCGCTTCCAGCGCGCCCTCCGCGCGCCACGGCCCTCAAGGCCGGGGCGCGTCCGAACTTGTATAGCTTGAATCTCGGCCCAGCATGCTTGCATGGCCGGCCGGGCCCTTAATTGTCTTTTTTTGCGTTTCCGGGCCACTCGCACCGCAACAGGAGACGCGCCCCGCGATTTGCAAATGTACGTTGTTGCACTGCATGCATGAGCTCAGTCTGTCGATTGCATGGGTGAAAGGAAAGGATATTCTGTGAGATCGAGCTAACATCAGAGAGAACTTTCCAGTGTTTCCAGCTACCATGCAAGCAACAGAAATCCACAGTGCGTACAATCGGTACAGCTGCCCCTCTGAAGAGTCGTTCTGGAGCGTTCCCACTTTTGTTTTTGTAAAATAATGCCGCATTGGTGATCGAGCGGAGGATTTTGTTATCTTCCTCCCTTCGTGCCTCTGCGATACTTCCAGAGAGGCCTTCAAGTGTTCCTTCTGTTTCACCCTTTCCACAGAAGGAGTGCACTTGTCCCTCTGCAGTCTAGGTCCTCACATTCTTCTTGTTTGGCCTCGTACTTCCTCTCGTTTTGCGTTTTGTTTCTGCCCGAGAGCGGCAAGACGAGCTTTCAAAGCGAAGATGCCGAAGAAGCAGTGGATAATTATCGACTCTTCCGACGAGGAACAGGAAGACAAGAAAGAAGAGGAACCCGACAGCCCCGAAGAAGAAGAGGAAGAACAGCCGGAGGAGGAGGAGGAGGAGAAACCCAGGACCAGCAGTCGTCTCAGCACAGGAAAGACAGCGCCTGCAGCTGCACCCAAAGAGAAACCAAAGCAACAGAAAGACCCTGCTCCCGCCCCTGCAGCCAATGGAAAAGCCCGTGCTGCAGCCGCCAAGCCAAACGCCGATTCTTCTTCCTCATCCTCTTCCTCCTCCTCTGCCGCCCCAAACAAGAAGCAGGCAGCCAAAGCCAAGTCGAAACCCCCACAAAAGACAGAGAAGGACAAAAAGCTTCCTCGCCGCTCTCCCAGAGGCAGCAAGGAAGCTCCCATAGATATCGATGAGGACAGTCAGGGGGGGGTTTCCGAGCTCCCCTTTGACGATCCAGATGATCCGGGATGGCAGAATTACGCTGACTTTCCTGACCGCACAGTGACTCTGTCCGACTCCTCCCCTGTCGAGAACGACAGAGGGATTGCCCTCGGGGACTTTGACGAAGAAGCCCTTCTTGAGGACGCTCGATACGACTTGTCGATACAGAACAGGGACACGTGGAGAGACCGGTGGGGGGTGGTGATTAAGTCAAAGAAACCGCCTGGTCTTGCGCAAGCTGAAGAAGAAAAGAACAAGAAACAGAAGAAAGGAGGGAAGAAAAACGAGGAGGAGGAGGAGAAAGAGGAAAAAGACGTTCCACAGATGTACTTTGCTCTCGATTTAGAGAGACTCCGAAACCGCGAGCGTACAGAGGCTACCGCTCTAGGCGTGCGGGCTGTGGACTCTGACGACGACGACGAGGATGACGATTCTGTCTCCGGTGGCCGTAAGGGTGGAAAGGGAAAGAAGGAGACGGAGTATGTGTATCCCGGCAGAAGAGACGGCAGAGAGGAGGGTGAGCCCCTCGAGCGTCGTCGCATTTTCCGTATCGTCTCTGCGCAGTCCCGCGTCCCCCTTCCTGCCGACCTAGACACAGGAGATGACAGGGATGAGTGGGAGAAGTGGGCGAAGGAGGACGAGAAGATCCGGCAGGAAATTTCGGGGGGCGATCGAGACGGCAAGGGAGGGGAGAAAAGGGGGGCTGGGGGTAAGGGGAAGGGCAAGGAGGGGAATGGGGAGAAGGATCAATCCCAGCAGCAAGAAGAGGAAGAGGTCATGAACGTCTTCAGTCGATCTCGGTCGGTTGGCTGTTTTCTTTTTCCTTTGCACTCACTCTACCTGCATTCTCACGTCTCTTTTTTTCCTCTGCAAATGCGCCCATGCGTCTCTGCGTGCACATCATTCATGTGCGCAAGTTGGAAGACAGTCGATGGTAAGATAGACAGAGACGGCATGGCCGGGTCAGATACACAAAAGAAGAATTAAGGCGAAGAAGAACAACAAGGAACGCGAACGAAGGAAAAGAGAGAAACACCAACTGCACTTCGTCTCTTCAAGTCCACATCTCCTCCTCCCAAGCAAGACTGACGACAGCCTGACTCTTCCTTTTGATCCGCACATTCTCTCTCTATCAGGGTGTTTGTCTTTTTCTTTCGGCCCCAGCTTCCGGTCCCTTTGTACCTATGCGAGCATACGTGTGCGTATGTATGTACGTATGTATGTATGTATGTATGTGTGTGTGTGTGTGTGTGTGTGTATGTGTGTGTGTGTGTGTGTGTGTGTGTGTATGTGTGTGTGTGTGTGCGTGTGTGCAGTCATTTCCAGTTCGGAGGCCCCCACCCCGACCCTCTCGCCGAAGCTTCCACGCTCTCCGAGGTCCAGCCTCCCCCCCTCCCCCCCCACCACGTGATCAAAGTCCCCTACCGCATCGTCACAGAGAGACGGCTGTCCAACCCCCAGCTGGAGGTCCTCTCACACGCAACGCTGAGATTTCAGAGACGGCTGCCCTCCTCGGAGGCGGCGGGATTTTTCCTCGGAGACGGGACTGGGTGTGGGAAGGGGCGGATGATTGCCGCGTGTATTCTGGACAGCTGGAACAGAGGGAAGAACCGGCATGTGTGGCTGTCGACAGGCAACGATCTGATTGAGGACGCACGGAGAGATCTGAGAGACGTGGGAGCAGGTGACATTCCTGTGATCTCGTTGAAAGATTTCAAATTTAAGAACGAAGGTCCCGGTCCAGCACCTGGGGGAAAAGGGGGGAAGTCGAACAGGAAGGAGGAGGATACGGGGCTGATGTCGTATGAGAACAGACAGCACATTGCAGGGAAACTCCGTCAATCCTCCCTTTGGGACGGGTCGTGCGTCCTCTTCTCGACCTACTCGATGCTTATTGCTGGAAGGAGATTCCAGGATGCTCCGAAGGTCAGTCATTGAGTGTCTGTCTTGGTCCCTTCCTTCTCTTCTTGCTTTTGTAACAACTGGTCTGAGAGGAGAAGCAAGACGAGAAGAAAAGAGAAGAGAAGGACATTGACCGTCTACCCTCTCGATCCTCCATTCGCCCTTCCATCCTTTACTCTCTGTCTGTCTGTCTGTCTGTCAGTCTGCATGCGTTTCTACACGATGCCCTTTCTTTTCCAGGATCTCATTCAATAATGGCATCCATCCATGTCTTTCTCTCTTGCCCAGGACCCTGGGGCTCCTCAGTGGTGCATGAACGTGTGGACTTGGCAACTGAATAAATAAACTCAAAATCGGTCCTTCCTTCAATTTACTGTTGTGCCTGCTCCTCCTTTTCTTCCTCTGTCTTCTCCCCGTCCAGAAAAGCGGGAAGCACGCTCCGAAGCCGAAAGGAGGGGGTGTTGCCGCGGCAGCAGCAGCATCCCGACGCCGTGCGGGTGGGGGTGCTCCTTTCTCTGAAGACTCTCTGGATTCTTTTGGGGGGTTCGTGTCTGACGACGAGAACGACGACACTACAGACGGGGGCGCGGCGAAACGGGCGCGTGCGGCGGCTGCGGCTGCTGCTGCAGCAGGGTCCTCCTCGTCCAGGGCGAACAACGCGGCGGCGGGGTTGGGGCCTCGACGTCATGTGGACCGTGTGATCGCGTGGCTGCAGAGCAAGCCTGGGGGGTTGATTGTGTTTGATGAGGCGCATAAGGCAAAGAATCTGCAGGCGGAGGAGAAGAGGGGGCAACAATCGACACAGACCGGTTGGTGGAGGGAGGGAGGAGTGTGGGGGAGGGAAGGGCTTAATCAGCAGCTTGCTTCCTTCCTCTGACTCACTTCTTGGTGAATTCTTGTACGCGGCCTGTGGTCCTACCAAATTCAATTTACGTTCTTTTGGGTTGTGCTCTTCTGACGAGATTCGCTCGTCATGCGCAAAGAGCGAGAGCAAAGAACACCGTGAGAATTGATGTCGAGTGCGAGTGTTCCTGGATCAGCAGTGTTTGTCGGCTTGTTTTCCTTTTCTTTTTTACCGTCTCGATGGTCAAGCGATTGATCTCACCCTAAAATTATTATTTTCATAGATGCACATCATCACATCTGCTCGCTCTCCTCCTGTCCGCATGCCTGCCTGCCTGCCTGCCTGCCTGCAGGCCTCGCGGTGGACCAACTGCAGAGGGAGTGCCCTGAGTGTCCTGTCAGTCTCTTCCCTTCCCCTCCCTTCCCTTCCTACCTCTCTGTTTGTCTGGATGAGAGGAAGAGAAAAGAAAAAGGAGAACAGTAAAGGCTGTCTCTCGCTTCATGTGCTTCTTTCCCTCTTTTTCTTCTCTGCGGCCCATTTCCCCTTTCTGCCAAAAGCCTCCCCCCCTCCATGTCTGTCTCTCTGTGGGTGTCTACTACGTGTCTAGCTCTGTGGGCACAAATGAAGTCTCCGCCCCTGCATGCAGGCTCTGCAGCAGTTTTTGGGCATTCGAATAGCAGAAAAGTCTCCGTGAATGACTGTATGTCCATTTCTTTCCGTGGTCGTTTGTTTCTCTTTGAATGAATGAATGAATGAATGAATGAATGAATGAATGCAGGTCCTGTACAGCTCTGCCACCGGAGCGTCGGAGTTGCGCAACATGGCCTACATGCGTCGTTTGGGTCTCTGGGGTGTCGGCACGTCCTTCCCGAACTTCGAGCAGTTCAAGAAGAAACTCGAGAAGGGAGGGGTGGCAGCGATGGAGGCGGTGGTGATGGAGTTGAAGTCCCACGGGGTCTACATGAGCAGGACGCTCTCCTTCAAAGATGTGCGTGCGTCAGTCTAGTCAAGACAGGAAAGGAAAAGAGTCTCAAACAACTTAAATGAGATGCACTCACCGATCAGGGTAAATGGGGATGAGTGAGACTGCCGATCTGTCGCTCGAGATATGAATGATGCGCTCTCTCTCTTTCTATGTACACACGTGTGCGTGTGCGTGTGTGTGTGTGTGTGTGTGCACTTTCTCGTACGGTCCTCCCTCCCCGTCCCCCTGCCTGCAGGTGACATTTGACATTGTGAAGGTCCCGCTGACTGACGAGATCACGAAGATCTACGATGGCTGCTCGAAGCTCTTCGGGGATCTTTTGGATTATTTGGAGGACGCATCGGAGGAGAGGAAGATGTGTTGGTACAAGGGCGAGGCGAAGGGAAGGAAAATGCCTCAGATGCCCAGAGGAGGGGGGGACGATGAAGACGCAGGAAAACCAAGGTCGGTCGGTCGGTCAGGAGGGAAGAAAGAAAGAAAGAAAGGAAGGAAAAAAGTGAGGGATGACAGAAAGACAAAAAGAATGGCGGAGGTTCATGGGGGACGGAGAGGATGCCCCCCCCGACGCCTCACTCTCTCGCTGCCTTCCAGGGAGGGAATGAAAAGAGCGGAAGGAGAGGGAGAACTCGCTGCTTGACAACAGATCTGAGGAGACGGTGATGGGTGCACCTTCAGCGAAAAGAAAAAAAAAGAACAGCGCACAGAAGAACAAAAGGCGGCAAGATGGGAAAGTTTTTCCGATGGCAGAACGGAGAAGAAAATATTTCACGTGCGTGTCCCTGTGCGTGTGTATGCGACCTCTTATGATTTCGTCGAATATTCATTTGCATTCATTGACACCTGGGTATTTGACTAGGGGTTGCTCGATTCGATTTTCCTAATGTCTACTGTCTCGTTTCTCTGATGTGAATGTAGGTGGGGTACCATCTACTGGGGCATGGCTCAGCGGTTCTTCAAGCTTCTGATCACCTCCAGCAAGGTCCCCCTGGCAGTGAAGACCGCGCAAGAAGAACTCAACGCAGGTCTGTTTGTCTGTCTGTCAGGAGGGGGGGGTGACGGATGGAGACAGATACAGAGAGAGACATACAGAGAGAAGAGCGACGGCAGCAGGCGCAAGGCATGGAACAACATTGAAGGAATCAAGCGCGTCTGAAAAAAGCGAAAATTTTTAAGTCTATGGACGCGTTGTTCATTCTTCTCGTTTCCTGCTGCGATAGACCTTGCAAGGATGTTGCCGTTTCTTGAAACCTGAACTCCACAAAGTCGTGTGCCCGGACGATTCTGTAAGGGCACGAGTTTGTGTTGCTGGGCGCAATTTCCTTTCGGTCCTCTGGTGAGTTTTTCTACCAGTCTTTTTGGAAGCAGTAGGGAGGGACGACTGATTCATTGCCACCTGTGACTGATCTCCCCACTCCACTCCACTTAACCCACCCACATGCCCGTACTCTCTGCAGGCAACGCTGTGGTGATCTCCATGTGGGCGACTGGAGAAGCCCGGACTCGTGACAAAATTGGAGAGCTGGGGGGGGCAGACACGGTGCTAGAGGACTTCCTCTCGACTCCCCATATGGTCTGTCTGTCTGTCAAACTGGCTGCCTTTCTGTAGGTGTCTATCCTGAGACCTGAATTCTTCTGAGGTGATCTGTTTGGTGTGACTCTCACCCACATTAGAAGTCTCTCTAGTTGTATTGGGGCTTTTTCCCCTTCCCCCCCCCAAATAGATAACCCCGGTTTGCCTGCCGCCTCCTCTCCCTCATTGACAAATCAATCCTTCGAAGGGTGGTGTGAGGTGCGATGGCTGAATGAGCGATTCGCTGACTGACTGACTGACGCACGCACGCAGATCATCGAGGACTTCATGAAGAAGTGGGTGCCCTTCGCCGACAAGCACGGAGAGCCGATCAGAGACTTCCAGGAGAGGGTCAGTGAGGAGTGGGTCGGTGCGTTCGTTAGTCTGGTGGTTGGTTGGTTGATTGGTTGGTTGGGGGGACTTTTTTTGGTTTCTTGCACCATCGTGCTGTCTGGCTGGAAGTTCGGGGGAGGGAATACTGAATTAAGGGACAGTTGCTGGAAGGGTGGCGGCTCCACGGAAGGAAGGGCATGCAGACAGAATGAGAGACGGACAAATAAGAATGGCGGGATTGCCGCAGAGAAAGGAAAGATTCAGATGGCGTGAGTCTCTGAGCGAGCGAGTTGCCTGATCGAGCTAGGTTCGTTGGTGACCTCCTTCCCATCTGTGAGACTCCTTCGTTCCAGGATTCCAGCCTCGTCTGTTTTTCACTCTTTCGTGTTTGTTTTCTCTTCTCTCCTGCCTGCTGTTCTCTTTCTTTTTTTGGTTCAGTACGACGAGTTGATGTACCGAGCTGCGAACCTGAACCTGCCGAAGAACCCCCTCGACCATCTGATTGACGAGTTGGGGGGGCCGTCGAAGGTTGCAGAGATGAGCGGACGCACGGGAAGACTGGTTGGTTGGTTCGTTGGTTCGTTGGCTGCTCGGGTGTGATTTGTGTGTGTGGTTGGATGGGTGGGTGGAAAGGAGGGAGAGTAGCAGGCGGACTCTTTGGCCGTTAGGAAGAAAGATGCGGGGGCATGCAGGCCTGAGAGAGAGAGGTGGATCACTCGAAGGCCGGAGAGGGAACATGATTATCTTTCAAGCGTGCACGGCATGTTTCGCTGTCTTACTTGTGTCTGTCCTCTGGGGCTGATAGGAGAAATTGACATGAAGAGTTTTTGTCCTCTTTAGTGGCTCGGTAAGACGGACTCCTGCATGGCAGCTGTCTTGCCTTGCTTTTCCCCCCTTCCTTTTCTTTCCTCTTCGTTCACCTCCCCCCCCCCTTGACCCGCTTTCTTTGTGCGTTTACTTACTTTCTTTCTTTCTTTCTTTCTTTCTTTCTTTCCTTTCTTTCTTTCAGGAGGCGATCCGAAGGTCCCGAGGGAAGATGGGAGTTGTGTTTAAAAACAGAAACGAACACCTGGACGTCAAGCAGGATGAGGTAGGTGCGTAGGTCCGTTTGTTTCTTGCTTCATGCAGCCTGTTGAGGTTTTGTCGGAGGATCGAGAGACCCTGAATCTGTATGCGTTTAAATCTGTATGCAGAATTCTGTAGAAATGCAGACAGTGAGGTTTTGTCGGAGGATCGAGAGACCCTGAATCTTCCAGTGCTGCCCTTCTTCTTTCCGACTTCTCTCTCTTTGTTGTGTTTGGGTGAGAGGGTTTGCACTGAGCACGAAGGAAGAATGTCCGGGTCGATTCTTGGAACGCGCCGCTTCTCCCTTCTTCCTTCGTCTTCTGCTGGTAGCGCTTTTCTCCACACTCTTTCCCCCCCCACTCCCTCCTGTCGGGATTGCCCCCCCAAGTTTTTTTCTTTCAGAGACTTTGACGGGAGGATTTCCCAAGGAGAGAAAGGGCGGGCGTGCACAGTTGGACTAGAACGTGTTTTGTCTTGTCGCCTCTTCGTTGCACTCTCTTCCTCCATTTCTCCTCTCCGCTCTCCTTTCGCCTGTTGATTTGCCATCAGGTGAATCTGCAAGAACAGAACTATTTCAACAGGGGGAGGAAGTTCGTTGCCATCATCACAGAAGCAGCCAGTGCGGGGATCTCTCTGCACTGCGACAAGAAGTGGGGACTGACGACAAAAAACCGAAAGAGAGTCATGATCCCCATCGAAGTCCCTTGGTAAGTCGGTTGGTCGGTCGGTCGGATGGATGGATCATTGCAATGGTCTGTCTGTTTGCATAAACGTTCCTTTCTTTCTTTCTTTCTTTCTTTCTTGCTTTCTTTCTTTCTTTTCTTTCTTTCTTTCTTTTCTTTCTTTTTCTTTGTTTCTTTCTTTCTTTCTTTCTTGCTTGCTTTCTTTTCTTTCTTTCTTTCTTTCTTTCGTTCGTTCGTTCGTTCGTTCCTTCGTTCCTTCCTTCCTTTCGTTCTTTCTTTCTTTCTTTCTTTCTTTCTTTTCTTTCTTTTTCTTTGTTTCTTTCTTTCTTTCTTTCTTTCTTTCTTGCTTGCTTTCTTTTCTTTCTTTCTTTCTTTTCTTTCTTTCTTTTCTTTCTTTCTTTCTTTCTTTCGTTCGTTCGTTCGTTCCTTCGTTCCTTCCTTTCGTTCGTTCGTTCTTTCTTTCTTTCTTTCTTTCTTTCTTTCTTGCGTGTTTCCCTCTCTGGGTATTTATCTGTCGGCCTGCACCTGATGAGTTTTGTAATTGTATGTGTGTGTCTTTGTGTGTGTGTGGATCGACTTTGATCTGTGTCTTGATTCCTTTCTCGTGCATTTCTCTGTCTCGCTCTCATCCTCGTCCTTCTTTATGTCTCTATGTGTCCGCGCGTTGGCATGCATGTATGGGTGCCTGCCTGCCTCTTTTCTGGAATCCATGCAGCCCCCGTGCCTCCAATTTGCCCCTCTCAATGGATCGCTCTGTTTCTTTTTTGTGCACGCTTTCACTGCAAACACACTTGCAGGTCTGCCGACAAGACCCTGCAGCAACTGGGGAGAGTCCACAGGTCGAACCAGCTGCAGCCGCCCTCCTACCGTCTCCTTGTGACGGAATTGGGAGGGGAGAACCGGTTCATGGGGTGTGTTGCGAAGAGGTTGAAGACTCTGGGCGCATTGACAAAGGGAGACAGGTGGGTGTCCGTGTTTATGCACGCTTCCATGTGTGGGGATAGATTTCTTCTTTCTTCCAATCGTTTCTGTCATTGTACAGTTCTATTTAGCCCTTCATTCCTTCTCGCAGTCTGATACTCCTCGTTAGCCTAAATATTTGCAAAGCTAGGTCCTTTCGAGATGTCACGAATTTGGAACTCGGACGAAATTCTGCGAAGGGAAGAAAGTTTTTTGGTGGAGTCAGTCAAACGTGTGTCCGCATAATCATTATTAGTGACACCTGTTTTTCTCGTCTTCGACTCTTCCTGCAGGCGCGCCGCGTTTGCAGCAGGAGGCGAGAAGGCAGGGTTGGGTGTCGGTCGGAAGCGTAAACCGATGGTGCGCCGAGAGCGTCCCACTTGGAATTTGTCCTCCGATTCGGAGAGGGCTGAGGAGATGAGTGAGAGAGACAGCAGAGAGAGGGACGAGGACGAGACTTCGAGTCTGGGAGGTTTCATCGTGAGTGGGTCTGAGGAAGAGGAGACGGGTAGGAAAGGTCGAGGGAAGCAAAGAGGGGGAAGGTTGAAGAGACGAAGGGGGGAGTCGAGCGCATCTGACCTTTCGTTCTCTCCTTCTCGGATGAGAAACAGCAGAAAGAGCAAGAGCAAGCAAGGCGGGAGGTTGAGGAGACAGGACAGCGACGATTGGAGTTTGGACGACGGCCTCGACATCGTGGGTGGACCTGAAAAGAAAGGAGAAGGAGGAGGAAAGAAAGGGAAGAACTCCCCTCCACAACCACGTGTCTCCTCCCGTCTCGCTCGAAAGCGCCGCGTGATGGAAGAAGACGATGAGGAAGAGGAAGGAGAAGGAGCCGGTAGCCGTGAGGCGGCAGCGAAGAAACGTCGAAAGAGTTCCCCCCCCTCCCCGACAAAATCGCAGAAAGACAAAGAGAGCGACAACGGCTCTGAGCGCAGTTCTCTTCGCAACCGTCCGATGCGAGCTGCCTTTGTCTCTGCCCGTCGCGCTCTGCTGAGTGGTTCTGAGACAGATGGGGGCATGCGGGTGACAACTCGAAAGAGCCAGCAGCAGGTCAAACCGAACAAAAAGAAGGAGAAGCAGAATCAAAAGAAAAAGGGTTCCTCCATTTCTGTGTACTCCTCTTCTGGAAACAGAGACGAGGACGCATCGATGGATGCGGAGTCTGCATCAGAAGGGGGCAGTGTCTCTTTCCGGCCTGCGAAGAGGCAGAGTTTGCGTCTTCGTGAAGTCAGAGAGGCACACGCTGACACGTCGAAAGAGAAAAAAGAAGACAAAGGGAAAAAGGAAACAAAGGACATCTCCAAACCCCCTTCGCGTTTACCCGCCGCCTCCCCATCCAATCGAAACCCCCCTTCATCCTCTTCCTCTTCCTCTTCTCTAGCCAACCCACAGGAAGCCCCGCTTCTCCCTCAGGCTGCCGACGCAGCGGCGGCGGCTGCAGGGGCCGAGGCGGAGTCCCACACGATTTCCAGTTCGGACTTTCCCTTCGCGGAATTCGACATCTACAACCAGATCGGGAGTGAGGCACTGAAGGCGCTGAAAACGTCAGTGAGTCAGTCAGTTCGTACACCTTCCTTCCTTCCTCGGGGGAATAGAATGGAATGGAATGGAAGGGGTTGGTTGCATGGTTGCTTTGAGTGATGGATGAAGATCCTCTCCCTCCTCTCTTCTTGAGAGATCCATTCATTCATGGATTAAGCCTTCCAGATAGATCTCTGTCTGTCTGTCTTGACATTGGGAAGGAAGAAGAAAGGCAGTCAGTCAGTCAGTGACTCACTCACTGAGACAGGAAGGAAGGAGTGAAGCAAGGAAGGAAGGAACACATCCCTGTGGGTGATCATGTTTTGAATTCACTGGATACCACTCAGCCCTACACGGGCGCTGACGAAAAATTCCTTCTCTCTCTCGATCTCTCGAGCTTTCGCTTTCCCTCCGAAAAACACTCAAAGACCTTTCTCCTTTTTTTTTGCCTGTTGTCTATCGCAGGACCGTTGAAGAGTGGGTCGGCTCTTCTGACCAGCCGGCTGCGCCCTACCCCGGTGCCTATGCGGCCAGCCAGGCCCGGAAGAAGTACGAGGGTCTGATGGAGCGGTTCATCAACGATGAGGACGAAGCGGAAGAAAAGAGAAAGTGCAAGGAGTTCGCGAAAAAGGCCTTCGAGTCGATGAAAGTCCGTCCGTCGGTCGTTCTCTCTCTCTCTCTGATCTCAATTCCTTTTTTGTGTTTTGTGCATCGTCTGCCCCCAAAAAAGTTGTTGTCCATTCTTTCTCTGTCCTCCTCCTTTCTCTCTTCGCCCGTGGACCAAAGCATTGCTGTGCAGAAGGAAAAAGAATGAGAAGACACCAAAGGCAGAGGAGGGTAGTTATTTGAAGGCCAAAGAGGAGCTGTGTGTAGGAAGAAGTGCGTGATCATCTTGTGAGGTGGAAGAGAAGAAAAACGCTCTGATGAGGAGACCAGCAGATAGATAGAGAGAGAGAGAGAAAGCCTGCATGTCGGGGGTCGTTGTGTGGGAGGAGAGGATTTGGACAGAAAATTGTGGATGGACAGAGTCTTTGGTCGGTCTGGGCTTGTCGGTGAGATGAGTGTCCTGAAGGAAAAGCGAGGCGGTCGGAAAAGTCTTTTCCACAGGCATACGGATGTTTTTTCTTTTAGGGTGTGCATAGGATTTGACTCATTCCTTATTTCCACGCGTTTGTGTTCATTTGTTTTTGTTTCCTTTTCTACCCTGTATCATCGATGGTGTTGCAGAAATTTCAGTTGAAGTTCGATCAGGAGGAGTCGACAGAGATCGCGAAGATCTCAAAGAAGATGGACAATTTCCTCAACAGGTGCTTGCGTGGGGGGGGGGGAGAGAGGGAGGGGAAGAACAGGCAGGGAGAGGTCGTCCTTCCTTCCTTCCTTCGTTTTGCATGCCGACAGTGAGTGAGTGAGTGAGTGAGGGATTGACCGACCGACTATCTGAGGTGTCACTTGTCTGTCCTTGAGTGATTCGGAGTGTCATCAAGAGAGAGCGTGGCGTTGTGTTGGATCGCGGGGTTTGCCTTTCCCGCTGTCTTCCTTCTTTGCCCAAAGATTTTCTTTCCCCTTCTGTCCCTTCCTTCCGTGTGTGTTGCCCTCCCTCCCGCCTGTCTTGAATGCCTGACTGCAGGCTGTTGATGATGGAGATTGAGGTCCAGCAGCAGCTCTTCGACTTCTTCTCTTTCATCCACGACGAGATCAGAGAGGTGAGAGGGGGGGGGAGTTTGAGATTCTGTCAGTGTTTGTTGCCATAAGAGAAAAACAAGGGTGCAAATTCGCAGCAAAATGAGGGTGGGGTCGGCCCAGGAGCGTGTGCAGCCTCTTACTTGGAAGCGCTGTAAATTGATGCTGCTTCCTTCCTTCCTTCCTTCCTTCCTTCCTTTGTTGATTTTGGGTTTCTGAATGGACTCTCGGCAGTTTTGCGAGGAAAGAAGGGCGCACGGAAAGGTCTTTTTTGACCCTTCAAATGAAAGTGAGGAGATGCGAGTCCTTTCGGTCTTTCCTTTCCTTTCCTTGCCCGCGCCTTTTCTTCGCTCCTCTCATTCATTCCTTTCTCGATCCGACGGTGGTCCTCTTGTCTGTTTGTGTTGAGGCAGAGAGGCGGTGCTGCTGCTGAGGGTGTCGAGCTCCTGAATGTGCCGATGACGGGAGGGACGGGGCTGAAGGACATCCATGGAGAGGCCGTGAAACTTTCGTGCGCAGTCTCCGAGAGGCTCCAGATTGACGAGGATGGTCAGGCTGGCCGTCAGGGGAGGGAAGGAGACGAAAGAGAAGGAAGAGGTGTATGAGAGCAGGCTGTGTGGATGGTCCACGGCTTTCCATCTCTTTCTGTGGAAGGAAAGAGAGAGTTTTCGATTTTGTCGTCGCTCTCCTTTCTTTCTTTTCAAGCTCGGGCCCCCTCCCAACTCATCAGAAAGACTGCGTGCGTGCGTGCGTTCGTTGAGGCATTCGAAGATATTTCATCGCCTGTTTCTTGAATGAAACGAAACTTCGTCAGTCACCTCAGTGTGTTTACTTTCTTTTTGTTTGGAGAGGGGAAGCGAAGGAATACGTCTTGTTGCCGACAGCGTCTGATGATGCCATCAAGTCCTTTCCTCTTTCTTTCTCTCTCTCTCTCTCTCTCTCTCTCTCTCTGTGTGTGTGTGTGTGTGTGTGTGTGTGTCTTTCTACCTGTGCGTGCAGGTGTGGAGAGTGTGTACAAGCGTCTGATCCTGGATCGAGGTATCAGCTGGGAACAGGCACTGGCGATTTACGATTCCTCCAAGAAGAGGGTGAGGGAAGGGGGGGGGCTTGGTAGTGCTGGAATAAAATTGAAAGAGAAAAAGTCGACAGACAGACCGATTCTTCTTTTTGGGAGTGCACAGAAAGTCGTAACGGCAAAAGCCGCAAGAGCGTCGTCATCTCTTCTTTCTAAGTGGCCTCCCATGAGTGCAAACGGTTCCAAATTGCTCGTTCTCTCTCTCTCTTTCTTTCTTCCTGCACCCACTCACCTGCATGCAGGCGGCGATGCAAGAGAACAGGGACATGCACGAGGGCTTCTACAAGAGGATCAACGAGCACACAGGGAAAGCGCTGCTCACTCTCGTCATCCGCAAAAAAGACGTACGTACGTGCGTAGAGACAGACGGGCAGGGAAGATGGGGCGTTGAGTGCGTACGGAGGAAATGACGGGAAAAGGACAACGGAGAAGAAACAGACAGACAGACACACTTCTTTCCCAGGATGTCTCTGTGGGGGGGACCGTGCGTCTCTTCCTAACTGCCCTCTTGCTGTTAGAAAATGATCAGTATATGTATCAGCATGTCCTCCTGTGTTTCCCTCCCGCTGGTCCCTCCGTCTCTGTCCTTCCCTCTATCTCCTTTCCCATCTTCCTTCCTTCCTTCCGTCCTTCCTTCCCTTCCTTCCTTCCTTCAGGGTGTGAGTGCCCTCCGGAAGGTTCGGCATGGACAGGCGAACAAGTACGCGATGTTCAAACCCCACATCGGCCTGGAGGACAAAACGTTGACAGTGCCCGAACTCAGGCAGTCAGTCAGTCAGTAAGTGGGGACTGAGGATATATGAGAAAGAAGGTCTGCGTAGAGCAGGGAGGTGAGACAACCAAAAATGCACACAGACCGACAGACAGAGAGACAGAGGGAGACACAGAAGGATTGACTCAGAGATTAGAGGTTCACGTCAATCAGCTCTCTATGCAGCCTCTGCGTGTCCCTCCGAGGCGTGCTCCGCTTCCAAGTTGAACCACTGAAAAATGCTCTTCTGCCCCTATGCTTTCTCTCAAGCAGTTGGCAGTATGAGAAGCAGGGAATCTGATGGGAAGGCAATTAATTCGACTCTCTCTCTCTCTCTCTTTCTTTCTGCTTTGCTTCTTGCAGTTTCCGGAAGTTGGTGATCGACGGGGACACTCATGTGATGAACAGGCAGAGACTGGCGGCGGAGTGGAAGGAGCACTACGATATCGGCCTCCTCAAGTGCACGCACATGAAGGGGACCAAGGGACAGTGCAACAACCCGGACGTCGCCTATGCCTCTATGGGGGGGGGGTGTGACCACGGGCGGCGCGTCCAGTTCCGTCACATCATTTGCGGCAACATCATCAAGTTGTGGGGCCAGATGGAGGACGTCTTGGCAGTCAGCGACCGTCTGGGGGCGGGGGCAGACGACGAGGACGACCCGAGGAGGGGGGACGATGGAGTCAGTCGGTCAGCCTGCAGTGCGTGCGTCAGGCAGGCAGGCAGGCAGGCAGGCAGGCAGGCAGGCAGTTTCTTCTGTTTTTGTTTTGTTTCGTTCGTGGTTCTGCTTTGTTCGGCCAAAAAGAGGAATGAAGATTTAAAGCGAGACTGATGAATGAATCCATCAGATTTGCCTTTACAGAGTCCTAAAGTGGTCCATCTGGGTCTCTCGGTTCTGATTCTTCTCCCGCCCCCTTTCGCTTTTTTCATCTGGCCTGCACGCACGCACCCAGACAGACTCGATTGGCTGAACAGATGGATGAAATGGAATCTCCTTCATTCACTCTTACTCTGTCTGGTCTTATCATCATCATCTGTGTGTCTGTCTGTCTGTCTGTGCAGAAGAAGAGACTGCGAATCGTGAGGGCACGGGTACAGGGCACGGGGCCTTCCC
>JAHBMJ010004030.1:31565-34065 GCA_018398765.1 Chromera velia | reverse complement strand
CACGCGTCTTGTTCGTAACCCTCCGGTAGTGAGGGAGTCGGACTACATTGGTGATTTCTACATTCGTCTGAGTCCGAACGTCCCATCCCTCCAGCCCCGTGGGGCGATGGTGAAGGTGAACCTGGACGGGGGGGACCATGCTCTGAATTTCGAAACCGACTGGTTTAGGGGGAGGATGTGCTTTCGGTTGAAGGGCGCACCCGGACAACCGGAGACGGATTACTTCAAAGGGAGACGGCGACTCTTCTCTCTGCAGGTACGTCGGTACGGGGAGGGGAGGAGCCGGCTGGGTTTGCATGGAAGCGGGGAAGGATAATGCATCTGTTGTCTTTCTTTCTTTCTTTCTTTCTTTCCTTTCTTTCCTTTCTTTCCTTTCTTTCCTTTCTTTCCTTTCTTTCCTTTCTTTTCTTTCTTTCCTTTCTTTCCTTTCTTTCCTTTCTTTTCTTTCTTTTCTTTCTTTTCTTTCTTTTCTTTCTTTTCTTTCTTTTCTTTCTTTTCTTTCTTTCCTTTCTTTCCTTTCCTTTCTTTCCTTTCTTTCCTTTCTTTTCTTTCTTTTCTTTCTTTCCTTTCTTTCCTTTCTTTCCTTTCTTTTCTTTCTTTTCTTTCTTTCCTTTCTTTCCTTTCCTTTCTTTCCTTTCTTTCTTTTCTTTCTTTTCTTTCTTTCCTTTCCTTTCTTTCCTTTCTTTTCTTTCTTTTCTTTCTTTTCTTTCTTTTCTTTCTTTTCTTTCTTTCCTTTCTTTCCTTTGTTTTCTTTCTTTTCTTTCTTTTCTTTCTTTTCTTTCTTTTCTTTCTTTCCTTTCTTTTCTTTCTTTCCTTTCTTTTCTTTCTTTTCTTTCTTTTCTTTCTTTTCTTTCTTTCCTTTCTTTCCTTTCTTTTCGTTCTTTTCTTTCTTTTCTTTCTTTTCTTTCTTTCCTTTCTTTCCTTTCTTTTCTTTCTTTTCTTTCTTTTCTTTCTTTTCTTTCTTTCTTTCTTTCTTTCTTTTTTTCTTTCATTCTTTCTGTCGTGTGCATGCATAGCGTGTGAAATGCTCGCATGAGTTTAGAGAAGAAGAGGCACATCGAATGTGATCATGGATGAAAAGAAAAAGAAAAGAGAAACATCAGGGATGACAGGGAGTGAGTGAGAGAGAGAGAGAGCGCGCGCGCTGACTGACGGACTGACTGACTGACTGACTGAAAAAGCACCCACCAAAATGCAGAGGCAGAAGAGAGATGGTCGGATAGATGTAAAATTCGATTCAAGGAGGTAATGCTTCTGTATTAATTAATTCTGTGCGTGTATGCGTGAATCGCTTTCTTTCTGACTGCACGTCAAACAGGTTCTGGGCAAATTCAAGGAGCACCCGGGGGACATTAATGATGTCGTGGCGGGTGCTCGTTTCACGAAGAAGTTCAACCTCCCGTTCTTTGCCAACACGATCATCAACTTCGTGAAGTCCAAAGACAAGGGACTGGACCTCCAGCTGTTCGGAGAGAAGCCCTACGCACTCGGGCCGTTGATCTCCAACGCAATGAGGTCAGTGAGTCAGTCAGTTGTTTGGTTAATTGTTTTGTGTGATCATGATGCGTGTTTTTTTTCTACAAGGAAATCTATGATCACACTTTGCTTTCATCATCGGGCTGTGTTGTGTGACCGACCGAAACCTTGTTTTCTTTTCTTATCCGATCCAGTCGGGCAGCCAGCGTCTCTCTCTCTCTCTCTCTGTGTGTGTGTGTGTGTGTGCGTGTGTGTGTGTGTGTGTGTGTGTGTGTGTGTGTGCGTGTGTGTGTGTGCGTGTGTGTGTTCTGGGGATCCTGTGTTGTGCGTCTCGTTCATATTATCTGTCTGTGATGCGTCTGCATGGAACCTGCCTGGGGGGCTCTCGAGGGTGTTCTCTCAATCTGCAAAAATAAATAAATAAATATGTTCGTTTCCCCCTCCCACCGTGTATCTGTCTGTCTGTCTGTTTCCCCCCGCCCCCCCCGTGGCATGGCATGCAGATTCAACGAGTACGACTTGACGGAGGACGGGGGCTTGCCCTGGTGGCCTTGGGGGGGCGACAAGGTGTTGTTGGAGAAGGGCACGAGTGACGAGAAGACTTCGTCCAAGAGGGCAGACTTCCGAAAAGCCAAGATCAAAGTCAGCAGCCAGAAAAACGAAGAAGTACACACAGGTGGACAGACAGACAGAGAAGCAAAAGAATCGAGAAAGAGCTTGCGCAAGTTTCCTCAATTCAAGGATCGATCAGTGGGGGGCCTTTTCCTCTCTTTGATCTTTTTTGGACTTTCTGCCACATTCATTTCATCCACTCCTTTTCTTTTGTTCCCCTCCCTTCGCTTCGTTTCCCTTCTCCTCCCTTGTGCACGTTCAAAAGGAAGAGAAGAGGCAAGCAAATACACATGCAGCCAATAATATTGATGAAAATATTATTGGCTGCATGTGTATTTGCCTTCTCCTCCCTTGTGCACGTTCAAAAGGAAGAGAAGAGAAAGTAGACGACAGAATTTGTGGTGATGACATC
>JAHBMJ010004030.1:0-29009 GCA_018398765.1 Chromera velia | reverse complement strand
GGGGGGGGGGGGATGAGAGAGAGGGAAGGCGGAATGTAAAACTGCGCGGGCAGGTCGGTTATGGTGTAATCAAGTAAATGCGCATTTGCCGTCCGCTTTTTTTTCGAAAAACATCGTGGGTATTGTATAGCTTTTGAGTGCAAATTAGGGTTGGATCGGAAGCGCGCCCACCAGTACGTTCCTTTTGCTTGACTGCAAAGAAAGTCCCGACCTTTCGAGTCGATTTGTGCTGGGATTGATCGAGTCCTGTATTTATTGAACCCCTCCCTCCTTTTCAACTTCTCCTTTTCTCTCCCCCCACATGAAGGGAAGGGGGACAAGGGTTAATTCCATCCGTTCGTTCCCCTCATCATCCCATTTTGGTTCATCATTCACCCACTGGGAGTTTCAATTCATTCCGCCCGTCGATCCTGCTATCTCATCTCCCATTTACTTCACTCGATCGATTGATCAATTAAAAAAATGTATACAAAAGTAAAAGTGTTATCAATATCTATAGATCAATCTGCATGAACTTTTAGAACATTTTATTATATTTTTAAAAAACATATACTTTTTGAAATTTGTTTCCAAATTTTTAACTTTGGCGGCATTTTCAGAAAATGGGTACTTTCCATAACTTTCGGAGAAGAAGTTAAACTTGAACGAAACTACATATTAAAAAACATTGATTGATTGATATGTTCTGCCCTAGGGCCTTCCCATTTTAAAAAAAAATTAAAGAAACTTGACTGTATTAGAAAATGTAAGAGCAGCTTAAACAGATCATCAATTTAAGCTTTATGTGTTTTAATATTAATACTGTCTAAAATTAAGATTAAAAAGTTGTTTACGGAAATGAGATTCAAATTTTAAAATATTGTAATTAAGTAATTTTTTATTTGCTAGCGACTGACACCGACTATAGACAACTAGGCCCAAGCTAATTGATTATTCTAGACCTCAACCACCTATGAGCATTGAGCTCTCCATGTCTTCCCACAAGCTTGCCTTATCCGTTAGAAGTGGCTAATCATCACTCCGTCTATCTGAGTACTGCCGCTGCTACTGCCTCTCCGTTAACACTCACTCTACACCAATCCTGTATAGTGTTACACAAAGTTAATTGTGTAACAATTACCCTTGACCCCCCCCCCTATTACATATAAAAGCTGAGAGGCACTGATATCGCGCGATCACTCTTTTTTTTAGGGGGGAGACCGATGTTACCGCTTAGTTAATTCATGGAATTAATTCATGGAATCAAGGTGAGTCAATATACATTTCCCCGCAGAGGGCAGCTCTACCCCCCTGTCACTATCGACTGAAACTTTTTAGGAGATTCAAGTTCAGCCTAAGTTCTACACTTTCCACCTATAAAATTCAAGTTTATTCTGAAGTTCTGCACTAGGTCAATTTTTACTAGTGTTCAATACCATAGTGTAACCATACCTTATTACACCTTGTCTTACATAAATTTTTCTACTTAAATGTCGTCGTTACTCTCATTGAGGGCTTCGATCATTCTTAAAAATGCGAATGATGTTCAAATTTGAGGGGCTTTCTCTTGCGCGCAGCAACACACAGAGCCCGAGCCGGCCTGGTAACGCTCTAATCTGTTTTTTGCTTCTGTTTCTGCATTTTGTTGGCTCTCTGCGATGTGCAGAAGAGAAGATGATGAAGGCTATCATGAAGCTGCAGAGGAAGAAGAAGAAGAGTCTGAGGAAAAAGAGATGTCAGCAAGAACAGAAGAAGAAGATCGATTGTGATCGATTACACCACTGCAGGTGCATTTAAAGAAAAACCTGTATAAGACGAGAAAGAGTGCTTGCAAAACTACTAAAATCTGATAGTTAGTTTTTCTCCAACAGTTTGTACAAGTGTGTACAGATGCTCGGAATGGCTTGAGATGCATGTACGTAGAGCATATATCCTTAGATATATCCATGCATACGTTGATATTGCGGATAGCTTAGGACGTGCATGTCTTGATCGCGCGTCGACGTCGCTGCGCCGCGGCGACTTCGTCACGTCGACGTTTTGCAGCTTTCGACCGCAGCATCCTCCGAAGTTCTACACCCCTTATATCAAAACACACTCCAAACTTCTGCAACAAAGTTCAAGACTATTCTGAACTTCTGCAGCCTCAGTTCAAAGAGTGGATAGTAACAGGGGGGTAGGCAGCTCAGCCCGGCTCAGGGGCCCCAAGACAGTGCGTACTTGCATAAACATATACGGTTGAGACACGTTAGAATTATAATTTAAACCACTGATGCCTCTCGAAGCACTTACCCATCTAGTTGGGTATATCACGTCAGTATAAACTGGTCTTCCAACAAATAACCGGTGAAGTTAAAAAGGTGAGTGACTTGAAACGCTTCTCAAAGGTGAGTGCCTTGACTTTAATGTCAGAAGATGATTTTCTATTTTTTCCTAATTTATTCGGAATAATAATTTTTCCGTCACCCGCCTTAACTTTAATATGAATTTTTCGAAAAAAATGTTGCACTTTTAGCCGCAAGCCGTGCACTTGAGTAAAGGAGCCGGAATTTCTCACTGCCACTGAGCCGATCCGCTCCGCCAGACTTACTTGCGCGCGAACTGCATGCATGACTTGTATTAACTAATAATAATTATAATTCGATCGGCGTTCGATCATGCATGCTTTATTTTACGAGAGCTAGCTGCATGCTTCAAGCCTGCTTGCATGAGGACTTCACGAGAACTTTGGCAGCACGACAGAAAACGAGTTGTTTGTTGTCGCATATTCCGCGATCGAGCGTTTCTTCTATCCACTCGGTCAACAATTAACACCTTCAAAGAGATCGCCGCGGGGCCACATTTCTCGAGCATCTGTTTTACATGCCAGTGAACTACGGAGCGCACGCGTGCGTCTGCCCTTGTTTCTGGTCTGGGGGGCCCATAGCCACACTAGAGAACCCCGCGTTTCGAGGAGTCTTTGGGGGACCCGGCACGGGCCTTGAGGGAGAGGTGATGTGTATGTCCTTCTCTCCTGATGGGAACACACTGGCAGCAGCGACTACTTCAGGGAAAGTGATTCTCTGGAATGTGGGCACACCCCAGGTTAAGGGGCAGCCTTTTGTATTGGACAGGCCACGGGGGTCCGTCATCCGTTGGGGCACGTTCTCTCCCGACTTTCAGTGGTTCGCTTTTGGCAGTCTTGTGCCCACAAGTTCCTATGGAATGTACAGGGACAAGCAGTTGAATCTCTGGAGAGTTGGTGCCCCTGTAGACTTTGTGACGACGGTTTATACGTGGGAAGGGACGACCACAATTGATAGCCCCCATTGGCCTGTGGTATTCTCCCAGGACAGCCGCACCCTTGTGTACAACGATTCCTGTCTGCGGTCCAATGTTGTACAACGCACCCTATCGGTCAGTCTGAGGACAATCGAGACTGGAGAGGAGAGGAAGGTACGTGCACCGTCGGTTTCCATCGAAGAAAGGGTCGCGGGTGAACCAGGATAAAAAGGACACACCGTCTACCTGGATATCTCTTCCCTTGCCCTGTCTCCAGATCAACGGGTGCTGGCTGTCGGGTACGAAAGAACGGGGGGCATTCGTCTGCTTGATGCTAGCACGGGTGCAGAGCTCTGTGCTCCCATTGAGTGCCGGGCCCCAGTCATGAACCTTGTGTTTTCCCCTGATGGCACCAAATTGGTCACCGGCGGGACTGTCGAAGGCCTTGTCACCCCCCTACCCATAATGGCCTTCGCCGCTCCTTCAGGAAAGGAGATTAAGGACTTCTTCGTCCCTTCACAGAAAAAGAAATTCTGGGCCCCCCTCAAAGCCCGGTCCATTGCCTTCTCACCGGACGGATCGTTAGTAACCACAGCCTTTGATGACGGATCATTCCGTGTGTGGGACGCGCATAAGGGCCTCGAGCTGGCTGTACTGAAAGGCGGAGAGGCACGAATTGGCTTCCTTGGGGGCGGGAGGCAGAGAAGGGTGCCTGCCTTCTCCGCTGACCTAGCCGCTGACAGTAGATTTGTTGCCATTCCTTGGAAGAAGAAAAAGGAATTGACCCTACGTGAAGTCGAATTGTCGATCTTGCTGCAAGAGGCCTTACGAATCCCCACACAATGATTGCAGATCGACTTTTATCTACCCTAACTACAAAAAAAAAAATGATATGCAGCGACCTGCAAAGGACAGAATTTTGAAAGGGTTAGAGGAAGATAGTGGTAGAGGATGTGAAGGAAACAGAGGGGTGCAGAGGGGGAAGAAGCAAAGAGAAAGGAGGAGAGACGGGCAGTCCGGAATGGGAAGCTGATGGGGGCTAGGTTGGGGGCATTCCACTGTCTACCACTCTCCTCTATGCACACGAACTTTTGTAAGTGACTGTAAGGGCTCGGAGTACACTGGCCTGCCGCCCGACCCGCCGCCACATCTGAGCGAGATATGCGGCGTGGGCGCGCTTCTCGCGTAGAATTAATTAAGACTCGGACTGAGATTGATGTACATTCATGAACAAACAGACCTGAATGCCAGAGAGAGAAGTCTTCTCCTCTCTGTCATTCCCTCCCATGAATTTGTACAACTAAATTGTTGGTATACAGCCCAGCTAGCGATTAGTGCTAGAGGTCTGCCAGCTTACACTAGAGCTTACAGTATTAAACTTGGGGTGCCGCGTAGTGCCGCTTAGAGTTCCGTGGGTCGCAAGTGCATTAATTAATAGAATTCAAGTTTGATTGATCTTTACAAATGCTGCACAAATGCAGCATTGAATTATATTGAACTGAAGTCTGAAATATTGTTTTGAAGACTGACTAGACTTATTCGGACTGTCAGCATTTCTGTATTAAACGCGTGACACATCGCGTATATGGACGTATATGGCTGACAAAAAATGATTACCAGCATAATTAATAAAACACTAGATTCTTCTTTAATAATTGATATCATTTATATATGGGAGCGGATCTTCTATAGTGACTAGCTTTTTTTTTTTTAGGGGCTGCCAATTAATGCACTATAAAGATGTTTGCTAGAATTTTTGGTAACCCAGTTACACTGGCATTTTTTTTCTAAGTTTTTTAAAGCTTAAATGTTTATATGAATTCAATTATGAATGAATGAATGAATGAATAAATGAATGTCAGAATGAATGAATGAATGAATGAATTATGAATGAATGAATGAATGAATGAATGAATGAATGAATTATTAAAGCCGTCGAAGCCTGGCTCCTGGTAGTCTATATTCATGCAAGTCTTCTTTAAGATCGTAGCTCTGCTTCAAGAGACGATAGGCTGAAGCAAGACTTCAATGGCAAAGCTGATTTGGAATCAAAGGAAAAAACGGGAAACAAGATTCAGTTACAAGAAGTCAAAGGGTGTTTGGCGTGAATATAAAGCTAATTGGTGATTACTAATCAGATTTAAAGTCTTTGAGCTAGTTTTTGAGTTTTTAGAATGTGTATACACAAATTTACAGCTTTGTATACGATAAAAAAAGTTTTTGATATAGAAAAAAATGTTTTCAAATTGTTCCTATAATTAGGAATTTAGGA
The DNA here is from genome assembly GCA_018398765.1 of Chromera velia. Lineage (NCBI taxonomy): Eukaryota > Chromeraceae > Chromera > Chromera velia. Next base: position 23,497 of record JAHBMJ010004030.1, on the reverse strand, counting down.
TTCCAAATTCCCAATTACTGGCAATTAGGCATTCCAAATTTCCAATTCTCCCATGTATGTACTCCCAAATGTGAGAGAGTATGCTCAACTTTAAAAACTTAGTTCTTTCCTAGGTTCTTTCTCAAAACTTTTAAATTATTGCAGCTTATGTATTGCTTCAAAATTCAATTTAAGTTTTTTAGTTTTGGAGTGTCTTCATATAACTAGTCGTGAGATGGTTATATGTTATGGTTTGAGTTCCATATATTCCAGGGTTTGATGATTCCGCTAGTGGGCAAGCTAGCGAGCTATACGGGGCTCTACATACATACAACTTACTTGAGTCTACTTCGGTACTCGTCTGTCGGGTCCTTCATTGTCACTTCGAGTCGTTCTGGTAAGATCCTTTGTGTATGGCTTGTCAAGTAATTCTTGCTTCGCATGTATGTACGCCTATATCGCTTTCCAAGTGAATTCAGATACATACATGGATTCAACGTCACGTCTGTTTCCATCTTTCCATCCCTGTACGTTCACGCTTTATGCTTCTTTCTGATACTGAGATCAGTCTCACTTCTGTTGCCATCTGTTGTTGATGTGTTGCTTTGACAGTGTTGCTGCAACTGTGTTGTTTGCACCGTTAAGGCTGCCGCACGCCTGATACACGCTCGGCGGGCTGTCTGTTCTGTGGGTCCGCTCCCGCGTGCGCGCTTGACGTACACTCAGCAGGCCGTCCGTTCTGTGGGTCCGCTCCTGCGGCCGCGCACGCCTGGCCCGTCCCACGGCCCGTCGCCGCTTTCTGAATTAGGGCACAACAACCACTCCCCCCCCTAACTCTGCTCGTCCTCGAGCAGATCCTGAAAAGAAAAAGACACAAGTTAACATGATACAAACCACTTGACCCTCGGGCCTTCCGATGTCCTGCCAGGTCTGCCAATCCATCAACGGACATCAACGCAACGGGGGAATGAAATGACCAAGGGAAATTAATTGACTTGATGCATGACTCTTTCTCTCTCCTTCTCAAAGTCCCAAACAAGATTAGGGGCCTCCACCTCCTCTTCTGGCATCCATGCGAAGGTACCGTTGTCGAACGAGACCCGGTACTCTTCCGTTTCTTCTTTTTCTCGAACAGCCAGAATGTGGGTGGGCTGAGGTTTTCCTCTCTTCTTGTTTCCAGCACTGCTTTCTTTCACTTCTTTTTTCTCCATCTCCAATTCATCCCCCAATCCTAATTCATCCAAAAGGTTATCCTTATCGGGGTCTTCTCCAACCCGGAAAGATGATTTGGGGGTGCCTGTGGGAATTCTCTCTCCCCTTTCCTTCTCAACGGCTGACGCCCTTTCCTCAGTCTCTCTCTCCACTCTCTTCACCGGCTGCCACAACATCAAATGATCCGTGCTAATGACGTCTCTCTCTTTTCCTCCCCGAGGGCGAATGACAGCAATATACGGTCGGTCATGAGGAACCGCAACCACCACGAATGTTTGCCCCTCTTCAAATTTCGTTGCAAATTTTTTCTCCATCTCCAATTCATCCCCCAATCCTAATTCATCCAAAAGGTTATCCTTATCGGGGTCTTCTCTAACCCGGAAAGATGATTTGGGGGTGCCTGGGGGAATTCTCTCTCCCCTTTCCTTCTCAACGGCTGACGCCCTTTCCTCAGTCTCTCTCTCCACTCTCTTCACCGGCCCCAAATTTGGCGTCGGCTTTCGGAGAAGTACACGATCCCCTAGATGGAATTTCTCTGTCATCTGAGGGGGATTCCTGCGTTCTCTTGCCTGCTTTTCTCTTTCTGCCCTTCCCCTTGCCCTGTCAACTCTCTCAATCCGTTGCTGCCTGATGAATCCTGCATATTCGTCGTAACAGACAGGCGGTGCTCTCACACCTTCGGGAACGGGTGTGACCCGAAGAATGCTCTGAGGGTCATACGCGAACACAAGACCGAAGGGAGAGTACCCTGTCTCTGCATGCTCCGTCGTTCTGTAGGAGGCTAGGAAGGGCTATAAATACAAGTCCCAATCCCCCCTCTCTTCATCAACTTGTTTCCCTAACCCCTACACCAAGGTTTGGTTGAATCTCTCTGGGATCGCGTTGCCCTATGGGTGGTAGCTGGTAGTGGTCAAGTGATGGGCTTTTACCAGCTTGAGCAACTCTTGCACAATCTCTGCAAGAAAATTTGTTCCTCGGTCAGAAACAAGGGTCTCAATAAATCCATACCGACAGATGATTTCTTCAAAGAGGATCTTCGCCACTTTCCAAGCGGGGACCTCAGGCAATGCAAATACCTCAGGCCACCGGGTCAAAGCGCATGTGATGACAAGCATGAATCGGTTCCCCCTCCTGGACATCGGAACGGGGCCGACCACATCGATGCCGACTCGCTGGAACGGTCGGGAGGGAACGGGAAGAGTCTGTGGGTTTCGGCTCTTCGGCTGATTCCTTCTCTCTTAACACGGTCGGCACTTGTACACCCACTCACATGCGTCTTTTCTCAAACGGGGCCACCAGAATTCAATGAGGAGTCACTGAGAAAGTCTCTTGACTGCTGGGTGCCCGCCCATTGGGTGGTCATAATGCATGGTCAGGACGGTGTCCCTCAACGCTGGAGGGACATAAAGCTGCTCAGCCCCCCCTTTTTTATATCGATAGAGGAGCCTGTCCCTGATATCAAACGAATCCTCCTGCGCCATCACATTCTTGCGTCGGCTCGTCTCCACTGGGAGCGTCCCTTCCTGCAAGTACCTGAACAGATCAGAGACAAAGGGATCAGAGGGAAGCACAGCCTTCACTTTATCCAAAAAGGAAACTGCCGCTGCCAGAGGGCTAACGCCCCCTACCTCTACCCCTGCAATCGATGCCTCCAAACCTGAACGAATCGGGATGCTCCCATCTACGGGGAGGTTGCAATGCCTGCAGAAAGGGGCTCCTGTGTCTACACTGTGCTCTGCAGGAAGCGGCATGCGCGAAAGGGAATCGGCATCTGCATGGGCTTTCCCATCCTTGTAAAAACATTTCGGTGCGTACTCCTGCAAAGCCCAAGCCCATTTCCCCACTCTCTCATTCGCCAGTTTGTTCTTCTCCATCGCTAGGTTCGGCTTGTGATCTGTTTGGACAAACACCACGCTGCCCAGCAGGTAGTACCTCCACTGTTGGCAGCAGTAGACTGTTGCCAATGCCTCCCTCTCGTGTGCTCCATACTTTGGTTCTGCCCCTACAAGCGCCCGGCTCGCATATGCCACCACTCTCTCTTTTCCATCCCTTACTTGCACAAGAACCCCCTCGATGGATACCTGACGAGCGTCCGGCTTTACGATGAATAGAGAACGCATGTCAGGGAAGGTCATGATCGGAGGCTCGGTGAGTCTCCAACGCAGGTCCTGAAAGGCTTCGTCTGCTGCTGTTGTCCACTGGAACGGGATGGGCTTCTTGTCCTTATCGTGTGTCTTCAACAACTCTGTCAACGGGTGAGCGATTTGAGCAAACTTTTGAACGAATCCTCTGTAGTAATTGTATAGGTAAACGAAAGTTTGGAGAGAGGGGCGATCGGTAGGAGTGGGCCACTTTCGGATCTTCTCTGTGTTTTTCTTGCTCGGACGGGTCCCTCGAGCCGAGACTGAATGCCCCAAATACTCCACCTCCCTCTTTCTTATCTGTGCCTTTTCAAGTCGCAACTGTAGACCTGCCGCTCGGACGAGTTGGAAGACTTTTCGCAGATCACGGAGGTGCTCTGCGTGGCTACGGCTGAAAACAATGACATCATCAACGTACACCATGGCAATCTCACGTGGCAGGGCTGCCAAGATGAGAGTCATCGCTCGCTGAAATTCCGAGGGCGTGTTCACAAGACCAAAGGGCATGCGCAAAAACTCATACAGCCCGAAAGGGGTTACGAAGGCTGTCTTTTCTCGGTCCTCCGGCTTCAGGAGAAGCTGGTGGAACCCGCTGGTATAATCAAGGGCTGAGAAGACAGAAGAGCCTGCCAATTTGTCAAGCGTTTCCTGAATTCTTGGGAGAGGGAAGAGGTCTCTCTTTGTCACCTCGTTCAACCTCCTGAAGTTAAGACAGAAGCGGGTGCTCCCATCTGGCTTCTTCACCAGCACAACAGGCACTGCCCATGGAGAATGGGAGGGCTGAATAATGCCTGCCTCCTCCATCGCATCGATCTCTTTCTTCACCTGCTCTCTCTGATGGTAGGAGACACGATCCTGACTCCAATGGATGGGGACACTCGTCTCCGTTGGGATCGTCGCGTAATACGGCTGTCCTTCCACCTCCAGAGTGCCGAGATCGAAACGCTCTCGTGACCACAGGTTGTTGAATTCCTTTAAAACCTGCACATAATCTCCCTTCTACTCCTTCAGCACTTCTCCCAGAACCTTCTCGAGATCGATTTTCGGAAGGTCCGTCTGCAAGGGAGAAGAAGGAAGACAATTGAGCGTAGTACCTGAACTTATGTCATTGGAAGGGAGGCGAGCAGAGGGAGCGACTGACCGAGGGTGTGACGGGGCCTGCTCCCCGGACCATTTCTCAGACGGTTTTCCTGGGGACATGCGTTCATAACTCCTCAATCCCTCGGTTGCAGTCGTTGTCCTTGCTCCTGGATGGTCGGATGCTTTTATGACTGTAGAGACCGCAGCAATATGGGCTGCCGACTCTGCAAATAAAAGGACTGTCTTCGGTCCTACTGTGAGTTTGACTCGGGAAATGTTGGTGACTTCAATGACTGCCACCCCTCCACGCACCACTGCCAACTGTCCCGGAACTGCCAATCCTGGATGGGCGCGGGGAAAATTCTTTCTAACCATCACCTCTGCCCCTTTAAGGGCATCCACAGAGACTCTCATCAATGCTTGGTGCCAACGGGGCACGCGAGTCCGCTTCAATGCGGAGACTGCGGTTGGATGGAGACCATCATCATAAAATACATCAAATTCTGAGAGACCTTCCACATAGATTCTCTCGTTGCGAGAGCAGTAGAAGATCTCCGGTGCCCTTGCCTGAAGGAAATCCATCCCCAAAATCAACTCATACCCTGAATTCTCTGTGACCAGCATAGGGTGCCCCACCGGCTTGGAAGGGTCAGTGGGGTATGCAATCTGTATGTCCATCTCCCTCACTATCGAAACCCTTTGATTTCCTACAGCCACCAAACCCAGAGAGGCTGCTCGTATCTCCCCTTCTCCCCTGTTTGCTACTGCTATATCAACTGAACTGACTTGTGCACCTGTATCAATCAAACCTGTCACCACATGCCCAGAAATCAATATAGAGACCCATGGCCTTGGGGCAGCTTTCACTCCTTCGCTTTTTACAGCAGAGCCGTCCGGAGCAAGAGACGGCCTACGGGGTTTGTCTACCTCCTCCCTTTCTCCTTCACCCCGCACAGCACCAGCCGACACACGAGCTGGTGCGGGACTTCGAGGACACACAGGGATGCTGCGAACAGGGGGGGAAGGAGGCGACTTCGCACTCAGGGCAGCCGGACCAGCCTCTAGAGCCGGCCGCCCTGCCCGTTTCCCGACGGGCAATCTGCTTTCCTATGCTCCTTCGAGCCACAAATGCCACAGCCCCAGTAGTTCTGATGACCGACTGTCCCCCACCCTGGTAGTTTGCTGCGGGGTCCTCTGCGGTCGTTCCTTCCGGCTACAGGCGGTGCGGACTGGCCGGAGTACTGGGATTTGTGGGAGTTGTAACAGTTGTAGCTCGGCTGCTACTGAAGAGGGCGGTAGGAGCCTCTGTTGCTATTCTGGAGTTGCTGTCTGAGAGCCGCGATCTCTGCTCTCAACTGGTCGACTGTTGTTCGGCTGTAGTCAGGCTGGGTTTAGAAATTGGGTGTCTGGGGTCCTCTCTGTTTGCCCTTGGGTGCCTGCATGGCTGCAAGCTTTGCGAGTCCCTTCTCCTTACTGATCTGCTTGTGCAAAAACCTCACTCGGGTGATCAATCAGGCCCAGTCGTTGATTGGCGGTTCGGATGACATTGTTAATCGCGAGTTGAGGTCTTCGTAAAGGGTCCCAATGAAGGAAAGGATGCGTGCTTTTGTTTCATGGCCAGGGCTGGCCTTTCGATACTCTGTAAGGAAATGATCGAGGTGTTGATCGAAATCGCCTCCGGGGGAGAGGCGATAGCTTCCGAGAGTATAGACCGCCTGTGTTTGTTCCTGGGGTGTGGGTCAGAATTCTTGGAGGAAAGAAGCCTCCAGTGCTGCCTCATTTGTACACAAGTTTCCTTTCTCTTTCAACCAATCCGTGAAAAGGTCCCCCACCCCATGCCTCTGTACCAGAACCTTGAGTTCCTCGATGTTCAAGTTCCCATGGGTGTACTTAGCCTTGAAAAGGGTCCACCAAGTGTCTGCATCGTGCTTCTTTGGGTCAAAGGGGTCGCAGATCAGCCGGACATCCAGAGTCTTCAGCTTTGCCAAATCGACCGGCATGTTGTTGAGGTGGTCGAATAGGCCTGCAAGTGGAGCATGTTCAGCTTCTTCTATGTTGGCAGAAAGGGAAGGATTGAGAAAGCTCCTTCCCGAACGAAGCAAACCGAGAATGGCACGAAAAAGAAAGGGTGCAGAGGTCCCTTAAATCGGGAATGCTCTGCTGCCACTGATGATTCCGCTAGTGGGCAAGCTAGCGAGCTATACGGGGCTCTACATACACACAACTTACTTGAGTCTACTTCGGTACTCGTCTGTCGGGTCCTTCATTATCACTTCGAGTCGTTCTGGTAAGATCTTTTGTGTATGGCTTGTCAAGTAATTCTTGCTTCGCATGTATGCACGCCTGTATCGCTTTCCAAGTGAATTCAGATACGTACATGGATTCAACGTCACGTCTGTTTCCATCTTTCTATCCTTGTACGTTCACGCTTTATGCTTCTTTCTGATACTGAGATCAGTCTCACTTCTGTTGCCATCTGTTGTTGATGTGTTGCTTTAACAGTGTTGCTGTAACTGTGTTGTTTGCACCGTTAAGGCTGCCGTACGCCTGATGCACGCTCGGCGGGCTGTCCGTTCTGTGGGTCCGCTCCCGCGCGCGCGCCTGACGCACGCTCGGCGGGCCGTCCGTTCTGTGGGTCCGCTCCCGCGGCCGCGCACGCCTGGCCCATCCCACGGCTCGTCGCCGCTTTCTGAATTAGGGCACAACAGGGTTGCTTTTTTTTTTGGCGGCAGAGAAGAGCAATTGCCGGCAGGACGGCAATTGCCGGCAAAGCTTGTCGCCACCGGCAGAGCGACTGGCAGTCGATGGCAGAGAAAGTTAATTAGAGTTCAATGATAAAATCCGTGGGTCATTATCTGTTAGAGTTAGTCTATATATACTGTACACAGACTGTTTATAGGTTTAAACACTGTGACAGTCCGTATATAGTTTTACACAGTCCGATTATAGGTGTACATAGAGGTGTGTGACACTCCGTTATAGGTGGTACAGTCTAAGGAGGTGCTTGAAGTTCATACTCCCTACAACCCGTCTACGTAGTCAGAAGACGAAAACGTTTTACAAGAGAGGCAGACTGGGAGAGAGAAAAGGAAAAGCAGTTCTTAAAGCTCTCGCTCTGGCAGTACAAAGGTGCGTCGCCGCAGTCGGTCTTCCGTACGTCGTTCACAAAGGGAAAGCTTAGAGGAGGGGGCACTCAGAGGGCTATTGGGGGACTGACACAGTGATACCGCAACACGTTATCACGTTTGAGTACATAAATAATAAATATATTTTTTTAAATATTTTTTATATTTTATCTATTTTTTAAAAAAAATTAATTATCAAGAGGCTGTAAGAATGCTATGATCGCTTATAAAAGAGTTTAAAAGCATTTTGTAGCAACTGCGCCGCAGGCGAAAATTTTTTTTTTGAGACCCATTTTTTTACCTTTTTTTTTCGGTAGTGACTAAGTCAGAAATGTCCATTACCGGCAGACCGGCAATTGCCGGCAGTGAAGGGTCATTGCCGGTAGCGATCGCAACCCTGGTATATTCACCAATATAATGTATTCAGTGTACGTTCACCATTCATCGTTCTTCAATTCGACTGACTGCCAAAACAGATCTTTCTTATTCCAACGTCTCTATTGCCCCCGGCCTTTTTCTCCTCACCTTCCGTATCGCTTCTTCTGGTTCCTCTCCCATCTCCACCAGCAGCCGGGCAGCCACAGTGCCTGCACGCCCTATGCCTCCCCTGCAGTGCACCAGAACGCGACCGCCTCGACGGAGAATGGAGCGAATTTTGGGTCCTGCAGACCGCCACAAAGACTCAAACTGACCTCCAGAAGCAGAAAAGTCGCGAATGGGAAGGTGAAAGAAAAGAGCACCTCGCGACACCACCTCTCTTCCAATGTTCGTCACTCCCAATTTTTCCATCTCCGAATTTTCAATCAAAGTCACCACAGCCTCTGCCCCGAATCCGCCTTTCTTCTCCCCAATCGCCCTATCTAGATCTGCCTTCAGGTCCCTCTCCCGCTTTCCCGGACACTCTGAGATTCCAATCACCCCCCCTATGAAGTCAGACTCCCTCACAACAACCCGCGCAATCTCCAAAGGAGGGGAGGAGCCTTTCGAGGAAGAGCCAAAGTTTCCTCTCCCACTCGGAAGCGCACCCACACAGCTGGCACCTTGTGCGCGTCGTCTGCATGCTTGCCAAGAGCCCAGAAACCCCACAGCATCCTTTGCACTTCCCAGACGCTGAGTCGTCACGGGAAGACCATCAGGGCGATTTGTGTTAGGCACTCGGCTACCCTTTTCCCTCACTGACAGCCGCTCGACCCCAAAAGCCCGACTCCACTCCCATGCAACTGCCTCCGTCTCTGCAAGACTCCTAGCCACACTGATGAGTCTCGAAGGACGCTGAGTCTCCTCCACAACCTTCGCTCCCCTCCCTGTTGAAGTACAGCCACTCTCAGACTGCCTGCAATACACAGGCAGGACCATCTCGCCTCCGTTCAACTGACTGATTGCTCTTTTCTCAAGGAAAGTGTCTGTTTCCTTTCCTACAGTCACTGATCTACCCATGAACGATGTGAAGCTGCTGCGGCCTAACGTTCCATTTCTGCGTCTCTCCAAGCCGCCGCAAAGAGACCCTCCACCTGAGAGAAAGAGGAGAGAGGACCTGTGTGAGACCCCAACATCCCTCCCCCGGGAATGCATCCCACCAGATCTTTGAGAGAGTACACCGTTTGCTTCGGAAGGAGGGACAGTTGTCGCACGCAATGCAGCCGATGGGAACGCCCGGCAGGGCAGGAAAAGGTGAGTGAACAAGAAGAGACGGCAAAAAGATACCACCATTTTGAGAACACAGATCTCCTAGCTGGGCTTCTTCTCGCTGTGTTTTGCCCCTGCAGGCGTTTTTCTCTCACTCTGCGGATCCTGCGACTGGTGTCGAGCGAGGTGCCTCGCACTGACGAAGAAGAGGAGCGCACTGTTTGCCTGCAAGCCTGTACGTCGACGTCTCTGAGTCACGCCGTCTCCTTCATGCACACGACGGTCCGTCGATCTGTTTGACTCTTTCGAATCTGTACAGTTGAACACAAACATACACGTCTGCCCATCCAATGTCAGCCAATGTAATAAACCGACCTTGTCTGACTGCATATGAGTCATGATATGACTGCATGGATGAGGGCCATCATGAGGATTCATGAGGCTATAGCTATATTCTGGCGGACAGTCATTCTGTCCGTATCCCCTGAGCTTTAATTTGTTCCACTTTTTTTTGGCTTTGGCATGTCTTTCAGGTGAGCTAGGTGCCATTCGGTGCCAGGGGCCACGGGTACCAGCCTTATGCATCTCGGCATTGCACCGCATGCATGCACGCAGTCACGCAACTTCTCTACAGTCTCATGTGAATACAGATCTGTCTCTTTTCAATTGCTTGATCATGATGTCAGGCAGGCAAGCTTCATAAAAAATAAGACCAGATTCGTGATCCTGACTATTTGTCCGGTCGTTTCCATATGTTTTCACGCTAAAACAGCTACTTTTTTAGTGTTGCCCCTCGTGTAGAAGCCGCCTTTTTGCTGAGCAGGGGGGGAAACGGCGGCTGTGCAGCCGTCATATCTCTTCTCACGCTCTACCCCTACCAAGAGATGTACGCAGGGTTGTGAGTGGCATTAATTAGAGAACAAATATGTAGAAAAACCTAGTGATTTTGAAAAGTGGAACAAATTAATGCTCAGGGGATCCGTTTTGCCGCGCCCGCGAGTTCCGCGCCCGAGTTTCGCGCTCAAGTTTTTCCTTCGCAAAAAGGCCAACTCGGATGCGGTGAAACTCGGGCGTGCCCGATCGCGAGTTTTCAGTGTATGAGCGGCATGTGCTCGAGTTGCTTGTTGTCGGTGCTCGAGATCTGGATTTTTGACAGTCATGGTGTTTGTTTCCAGACTCGGGCGCACCTGAGATTTCGGAGATCCCGACGCACCTGAATTTTGGACGTCTAGCTGACGCCGGAGAAATAGGACCTTGGCGCCCAAGAAACTCGAACGTGAAACTCGAGCACGAAACTCGGGCACAGAACTTGGGCACGGTAAAACGGACAGAATGTCTGTCCGTCAGAATAGCTGCCTGCATGCACAATCGCACGCGTGGGCCTGCATGTCAGCTTGAGCTCGGCCAGAGCCCAGCATTGCCCGGCCAAAATAATCCTGCCAGAAAATCCGTGTGTTTCTACTATTTTTCTTTACCACTTTCTTCCCAGCCTTCTCTCAGTACCTCTCAGCACCTTTCTCGCAGTCCATATGCCAAAACGTGTAGGGAGTCAGGGTGGCTAAGGTCATTTATGCTCTCAAGAGTTTTAAAAGTTGCCTCCCATCTCCAGAGATACGTGTGTTGTTTAGTGTTGTTTAGCAATGCATAACAGTTATTGGCAGAGCAGACTGGAGCGCCCCCGTTGGTCTTCAGCCTTACTGCCTGGAGGAACGGCCTCAACATTGGTCTGCAGATATTTCCAGAGAGGGCATGCGAGAATACATGCATGCAACAGACTTGAAGCTTCCTGTCATGGTGAAATGCAAAAGTCGGACTGTCAGAAACCGGTAGAGCATTGCTTTACACAGAAAAAGCAATGGCCCTCGCATCTCTGTGATTTATCCTCGTAGCTTGGAAGGCAAACGCCTAGGTGACATTCACTCCCGAAAGAAGGGAGACCACCTTCTTTCCCACCCTCGTAACACTTCGTCAGGGTCGATCTGCGCCGAGAGACAGACAATAATGCCATCTCCCCCATTTGTTTTTGTTCGATCGACGTTCGCTTGAGGTTCCTTCCGAAAGGAATTCTTGTCAACAGGGCGTAGAGAATTTATTTAGCTCCTTTGAGACTCCTCTGCTGAAATGTTCTTTAATATTTACTTTCTGGTATAGCGGATAAGGATATTCGCAGGGATCGAGATCGAAGGACACACATGCATCCGTGGCTTAGTAGGACCTCTATCTTGTAGACACCTAGGGGGAGTGGGGAGAAACTTGCAACATGCCCGCTGGTGATCGTTCCATCTGCCCTCGGCAAAAATAGGGAGAGGTCTGACCATGACCTCCATATATAAATTGATGGAACCAATCTCAGTGTGAGAGGGCAAAGCGATCAAGGGATTGTATACAGACATTTTATTACCCAGGCCTTCCTGCCAACTAGCTGGTCCATCAGCTGCTTTTTCCTGCTTGGGGCTGGCTGGCTCTGCATACTCCTGTTGTTATACCTTTTCTCTGCCCTCCCCTTCCCACCGTCCTCTTTCTCCTCCCTGTCTCTTCTCTTCAATCACCCAAACCTCCGCCCTATGTCTTCTGTTGACATCAGATCTGTACCTTGTATACATACATACGCAGGCACCGTGCACGGGCCTGCACTTATCATACGTCTCTTATTAGATTCGCATTATGCCATCCTTCTTTTCATGCATCGATTGATTCTCTCTCTCTCTTTCTCTTTTCTCTCTCTCTCTCTCTCTCTCTCTCTCTCTCTCTCTCTCTTTTTCTCTTTCTCTCTCTCTCTCTCTCTCTCTCTCTCTCTCTTTTTTTTTTTCTCTTTCTCTTTCTTTCTCTCTCTCTCTCTCTCTCTCTCTCTCTTTCTTTCTTTCTTTCTTTCTCTTTTTTTTTTTTTTCTCTCTCTCTCTGTCTCTCTCTCTCTCTCTTTTTTTTCTTTTTCTTTCTCTCTCAGAGTGTGTGTGTGTATGTGTGTATATCTGTATGTGTGTGTGTGTGTGTGTGTGTGTGTGTATGTGTGTGTGTGTGTGTGTGTGTGTGTGTGTGTGTGAGTGTGTGTGTGTGTGTGTGTGAGTGTGTGTGTGTGTGTGTGTGTGTGTGTGTGTGTGTGTGTGTGTGTGTGTGTGTGTGTGTGTGAGTGTGTGTGTGTGTGTGTGTGTGTGTGTGAGTGTGTGTGTGTGAGTGTGTGTGTGTGTGTGTGTGTGTGTGTGTGAGTGTGTGTGTGTGTGTGTGTGTGTGTGTGTGTGTATGTGTGTATGTGTGTATGTGTGTGTATGTATGTATGTGTGTGTGTGTGTGTGTGTATCTGTATATATACCTTTCTCTCTCTCTCTCTCTATATATATATATATATGTGTGTGTGTGTGTGTGTGTGTGTGTGTGTATGTGTATGTGTGTATATGTATGTGTATGTGTGTGTGTGTATGTGTATGTGTGTGTATGTGTATATGTGTGTGTGTGTGTGTATGTGTGTGTATGCGTATATCTGTGTATCTGTATGTCTATATATCTGTGTATCTGTGTGTCTGTGTGTGTGTGTGTGTGTGTCTGTGTGCATGTCACTCACTCAAGCCTGCTCCACTGTCTACAGTTTTTCAAAGCTCTGGAGAGTCCGGACGAGTTTGAGATTTAGAGAGAGCAAACAAAAAACCTTAGACAACCAAATCTCAACAAAGCAAAGCCGTTCCTGGAAGTACTCCTCGAAGAGTGGCGTGTCCTCCCCCTTATCCCGGAGATTCCGTCCTTCCCACTGGAGATACCCCGTTCGTTCGTTGGGTGGCCAGGCAAAGCATATCGTATAGTGTTTTTTGTGTTTCGCCGATTGGCCTTTGTGTGCTCTCTCTCTCTCTTTTCTTTCATATCTTTATCGCTCACTCACCTTTGTTTACACGTTTTCATATGCGTGTCTGTTCGCTTAGAGTGCACAGATGGCGGCCATTGGTGTCAGATATACACACGAAGGTTCTCACCTGGATGGAGTGTCGGCTTGAAGCTTTGTACCCTTCACCGTATGCTCACGTCCCCCCTTTTTATTTCCGACTGCGGAGTGCAGAGTGGGCCCTCTCGAGCAAGACGATCGCCCACATGTACAACGGGAACAGTGTGGCTGTGGTCGGGCAGCCAGATCTCCAGAAGCAGATCGCAGCGGTTAGGGAGAAGATAGCGATGGTAGAGGCTGCGCTTGGTCTGCCTTCAGAGGGAAATCGTGACACATACAAGGACTGGGAGCCCAAGCAATTGAGGGACGAGCTGAAGCAGCTAACAAACAAAGAGAACCTCCTCCTAGCCCAGTAGCAGCAGGCCCCCTCCAGCTCTGGTTAGTGAATGCAGACTGTCGTCTCCAAAGCACACCGCTCTTTTTGTATGCGTTATGCGGTCGTGGTCATGCCGTTGCACCCTCCAGCATAGTGGTTCGTCTGCTTGCGAGACTCCAAATTTTCAGGTCTACGCGGTGTGTCCATCTTTTTTTTTTGTGCGATCTGTGTGCTGCCTCTGCTTCTGTCCGGTATTTTGTGTTGGAAAGTTCGGTCTTTTTCGTTACCGGAGGTACCGGTCCTTTCCCTTACACCAGAGACACCGTCCTTCCCGTTACCGGAGATACCGGTCCTTTTCGTTTATGGATCCTTCCCATTGAAGATACCGGTCCTTCCCGCCAGAGATACCGGTCCTTCCGACTGGGGATACCGGTCCTTCCCATTAGAAATACCAGTCTTTCCCACCGGAGATACCCATCAGAGATACCAGTTTGAATATCTTTCTGTACTGTCTTTCTTCTTTCTGAGCTCTTCTGCAGGTCCTTCCGGCCGTCTTTAGGGAACCACCGAGTGCAGCAAGCTGGTTGAGCTGCACTAGGGACCCGAGTCTCCAGCCCGAGAGCTGCTTCAAGCGGTGAGTCAAGCATGCCCTGATGATCAACTTAACCAGCGGTCGTGGTTGACACTCTCCCATCTCATCTGCAGGCTCTGAAGACTTCCAACGCCCTCGTGAACGAGCAGCGTCTTGACGGGGGCAGTCGGGCTCCATCCACAGGTGCGTCCGTGTATTGTGTGTAAGTTGACTGCATTTTTTGCTGGGATGATCGTCTGTTCATTCGACGTATGTGCCTTGTCTGCCACCCTTGCATGTGGCTCGTTAGGTACTCGGCTCCAGCAGTGGACCTACCGGGTTCTCCTTTCCCCTCGCCCTTCTATGTTCAGTCATCTTCGCGGCCACGTTTTCTTTTCTTTACCCTCCTGCACAGTCTTGTCGCCTCTCCAGGGTCACGTTTTGCTTAGCTATACGTTGCGTAAAGATTTCTTACGCCACCTAGAAGGCCGTTCTTTGTCCCAATTTTATTTTGTCGGTCTGGAGCCTTCTCTGTGAGTGCTTTCTTCTTTCTCCCTTCTAGCTCACCCACTGTTTTCATTCCTTTTGTCTAGCTTTGCCTCCGTCTCGGTGTGTTCGTAGGGTCTTTCGCTGGAGTGCTGGTCTTTAGTCCTTTCCTCACGATGTTTGCTTGTTGTGCCCTCTTCCTTACCAGTCTCTTCCCTATCTTCGTTTCAGGTTCTTTTGAATGACTGAGGACTTCATCCATCATGTATGTGACCTGGTGGTTTGTGATGTAGAATAGGTCCTTTTTCGTAAGGTGAGGAATCGGCTTGTCTACGCGTACAATGGGAATCCATGGCAGGAGCTTGATGAGGGGTTCAAGCAGTAGGTCGTTTCAAGCGGGCTGGGCGAGGGGGATTTCAACGGCCCAACTCTTGAGCAGAAGATTGCTCTCAGGAAGCAGTACGACGACTCCAGGACCGCCACCACAGATGGATCAATTCAATACCGTGTCTTGGTATCTTTGTGGTTTGTTCGTTCGTTGGGGGCGCCGTCTGCATGCGTGGCCAGGCAGAACATATCTTCGAAGGTGTTTTGCTTCCGTATGTTTTTTCTCTGTTATACCGGAGATACCAGTCCTTACCCTTCTACCCAAGATACCGTCCTTTCCGTTACTGGAGATACTAGTCCTTCCCCCTGTTCACTCGTTGGGTGCGCCGTCTACATAGCCAGGCAGAGCTTATTTTTGTGTTTCACCAATGATGGGCTTCCACATATTCTCTCTCTTTTCTTCTCATGTCTATTAGGCGTGGAGGTTCCGGTGTTTTGCCACCGGAGATACCCGTCTTTTTTGTGCTGTCTTTCGATCATTTCAGAGGCGCTTCCAAGTTTGCGTGGTATGTACTGCCACCAGTCTTGTAGTTTTATGAATAGGCGAATGTCCAACCGGCAGTCAGATGGTGTCTGGTTCCATCTTCTCCCACGTATGTGAACGAGCGCTTGAAGGGATTGTTGTAGCCTGCCTCCCACGGCTGAGACTCTGTTCTGTACCATCTTTGGCGCTCTTCACGCCCATACATTTCCTTCTTCCCCACCATGGTCCTCTTCTTTACCTCTCTCCCCCGTCCTTCCTCTCTGTTTTGCCTGCTCCCCCTTTCCTTGAGGTGATCATATACATGCTTGTGCAATGTTTTGCCCTCGGTGCATCGCTTTCTGCAGCTATTCAGTGGTATCGAATCTCTACAACGATTTCAAGGATTCTGTCTTAATACCACCGGAGGTGACAGCTTTTCAGTTTAGCTACAACACACCCTAAGTATGCGACTACCCTTGCGGTATCCTGCGGTGTTTGCATTTTATGAAGGAGTACGGGCAAGCACAAAGGATAATAGGCGATGGGATACCACAGATCATCCACCGGACGCAGTTTTTTGCTGCTGTGATGATAAATGCCCGCGTTGAGGAGTCAAGGATCCTTTAGTACCAACCAGTATATGCTTGTCGAGAAGCTGTCGGTTCGTGGTGCTGAGTACTGAGTACCCCATATTGAGCCTGTCTAGCAGTCATGCTACACAAGATATCGACATGACCGGCATTGCCGGATGATTTCCATTGGTATCAGTTGCCATGCTTTTCCCGTCCTTGTCTGGTATATAAATAGGGATAAAACTAAACAATGATACCTTGATGACACTCTGCGGTCCGTATTTTTTGAAGTGTCACTTAATTTAATACTGCATTGAGGCTTTAGGTGACACTAGTGATACTTATGACGCTTTGCTTCATATTTTTCATATAATGTCAAACTACTCCTCCATGATGGTTGAAGGGGGAAAATTTTGGTGAGGTTTATAAAAAAATCTAAAAAGTTTGGGGAAATAGTGTTACAAGTGTCATCAGTGTTATTTTAAGCCTAGTTCAGCTCCTTATACTAATGACACTTAAAATAATGTAGTAACACTTTGAAATTCCCCAACTAGAATAACACTTCATTATTCAGCAAAGGGTAAGGCAATCATGTTAAGATGAGGCTAAATCCCCTTAAGGATATACACGACCTACTATTTACATTCCATATTTTAATCCTAGTACCCTTAGGGTCAACAGCTAGCCTGATAAGAAAAAACGCCCCCAGGTGTATCTAACTGTAAAAAACAGTCGCCCCCGAGCGTAAAAAAAGGTAAAAAAAATATTACTATCCATGTATACGATGGGCAAGTCATATGATTATCAGCAATTAGATAATACCACTGAACCATGGGTGTTGAAACCACCTCGCTGAACGACCATAGCACAGATCTGACTCTGATAAACAAAACACTTTTTCAAGAGCAGTTACTGTAGTGCCTGTCACGTCTCCTCCTTATAACCGTAACTTGAAGCAGCCCGCGGAGGGGGACCTAAACAGCTGCTCCTCCGAAAGCTTATAGTACAATATACCATCATTCGAGTTGGAATGAGGGGTCTACTCATCCTCATCCTTATCACTGTCTTCTTCCTCCTCTCCTCCCATAAAACTGTTGTCGTCCTCTTCATCACTGGCACCGCTGTTGTCCTCTTTATCACTGGCACTGCTGTCATCCTCCTCATCACTGGCAGTGGTCACCATTGGCACCTGCTGGAGCACTGTAAGGAAAAAGACCCCGTGCAATGGTGTATTATTAATTTTGTCTGCTGTAGTTACACCAGTCAACTCCCAAAGCACATTGTAGGCATTCAGCCCCTGAAAATGGAGGAGCTGTTGAAGCCTCTGCCACACCCTGTCATCACGGACAGAGATTGTGATTCTTCTCACCATGTTGGTCATCTATAATACCTGAGTAAGAGAAGTAAATCAAGACTATGTGTTTGTCTGTACGACACGTCAGCTATGGGTGTTTGTGTTACGATATGTAAGCAGTGGATGTTCGTATGTACAACACGTTAGCAGGAAATACGGATTTTTTTAAATGAGTTCCCATATCTTATCGTTTAACGAAGGACACGCAGCTCCAGAATAATCAGATTGCAAGGCTAAATTAAAGCAGACTAGTTATGTAACTGACAAACCTGCTATTGGCTCTCTTGGATGGCAGACTATCGTCACCATCTGCCCTCCAGCAAGCAATCTGCAGCAACAAGAATAGAAAGAATAGAGCATACAAAACATACCATAGACAGAGGCTAATCCCCGCAGAGCTGCGCAAGTTCCACGTCCTTGCAAGTCAGCCGGATTGTTGTGGGTGGTGGTGGTGGCATTGCGATGGGTTGCATGAGCGGTCAATGGTTCGGGGGCCCAAGCGGAAGTTAATATAATTTTTTTACCCATGCCTGATACGTAAAAGCTCCGAAAAGTGCATAGTCCCGCTCTTAATGTTGTTGTGCGGCATACAAAAATTAATTCGATAACCCAACACAACACCTTCGACAACTAGAACCAGTGACCACAGGATTTTTAGAGAAACGACCTTTGCCTAATGAGAACTAAATTTTTACCAAAGGATTATTACGTGAGGCCCTAGACAACTCCAAGTTTATTATCTTCCCAAAGGTAACGAGCACCCAGAGTTACAGTCACTACTCTTCCGGTAACTACCACCCAGAGTTATGAAAACCACTCTTTCAGTAACTACCATCCAGAGTTACGGGAACCACTCTTTCAGTAACTACCACCCAGAGTTACGGAAACCACTCTTCCAGTAACTATAACCCAGAGTTACAGGAACCACTCTTCCAGTAACTACGACCCAGAGTTACAGAAACCACTCTTTTGGTCGCCACACCCAGAGTTACAGTCGCCACTCTTCTGGTAACTACCACCCAGAGTTACGGGAACCACTCTTCTGGTAACTATTAAAGTATAATTAAAAGGTTTGGATCAGTGTATGTAAACTGTTTAGTCTAATAATAATGATGTCTTATGTTGTAATACTCTCAAATAAATTATAAAGCCAGGCTGTTGATAAACTCAGTCACTTCTGCTAGGTCCTTACTGGTTGTAATGATCATGCTGCCACCTCCTCTACGACCGCAGGCTGAGCAGTAGTCTTCATGTAGATAGGAAAACCTGGTTTCAATGATCTGTAGAAGTTTCTTGGCACCGGTAACATACCAAAAGCTCTGAACTGTATCAATAGTCTCCCGAATAGCCTTCTCCAACAAACAGTACCCCAGTTAATAGTACCTATCTTCAGGGAAACGCTTGATATAAAGGTACTCGTTGTTTTCCCAAACCGTGGGCATATTCTGGGCAAGCATAGACATCAACCAATCAATTAGAGACTGGTTACGACCACAGCTCTCAATCTATTTTAGGTACTGTTCATAACGGAGTGAGGGCATTACGTACTTTTGGAGCCACCGGCAGAACTGAGTTGCCTTTGTTTTCTTCTGGCACTTCCGTATTAACTGGTACAGTCTATCTTCTGTCAGTAGCTTCATATAATTTTGATGAATCTTCAACCCCTTACGGGGAATCAATACCTGGAGGATTCCACATACATCTGTGGCATCAAATAACGGTTTTGCATATGTTTTCGACACTTGCAGGGAGTAAGCCCCTTCAAACTGAAAAACAGTTTAAATAGTTATAAAAAGAGTAATCATAGTTGTGGGTCATGTAGGTTGTAGGAGAAGCACTGATACCAAACATACTCTAAAAACACTAAATTTTTTTAACCCGTACTCAATCCTAAGCATACATACTGAACCATATTAATTAAGGTGCTTTCAATAAATAACGTCCACTTCAGACCTCCCAAACCTCTGGTTCTGACCGTTGATCTGGATACCATTGTTACCAGACCGATAAAGAACGTTTACTTGTTCTCAACTGCTAATATACACACAAAAAAGCATACACAGGTACCAAAAACATTGAACATAATGTATGCTACCAAGAATACTCAGTTCAAAAAAAACTATCGCCCCGTTCCTGGTGTGGGGAGGTCTACCCACACTTATACCTCTGTAGACCCCCTATCTTAGTCCTCATACTTCTTGACCTGTCATCCTTTTCGTACCACCTAGTATCGTTTCACCCCTACCACCCGTAGGCGGAGGTATCATTACGATCTATTGTAGACTTATGCTACTTAGACTGCGGTAGAAGTGGCGATAACATGAATCGAACCCACGACCTTCCGGTTATGAGTCAAGTACTCTATCACTAGACTACCGAGGCGTTTGGTATACAAAAAACTAAATCTTCAAGGAAGACAGTAGATGCTGATTTCAATTAGTTGAAAGACTGAATCAGTTGGCTTTCACGACAACTCACGCAAGCGAAAGGTCTCAGTTCCCATTGGGCTCAAATAGAGCAAAGCCTACCACGCGGCGTAACCAGATGTTTGACATAACCCTGAAGGGTACTCTTATGGATGTATGCTTTCCTACGTGCAGTCCTTAGTCGCACGATGTAGGGAACATCACCTCTAAGGTTAAGGTGCCAGCATAATATCACAAGCGGTCAAATGGGTCAGTCTCCGTAAGCCTGGAACGAGAATTTCGCACGTGCATGTTGTGTAAGTCCAAACATGTGTACTGACTGACTGACTATCTGGTAGCGCACTGATGCATTGTTTTTTTAGCCCCCCAAAATGTTAAGGCCCGGTATGGTTTAGTACTCTGAGGTTTGGTATGATCTGGTACATATGGTTAAACAAACCAGGCCTGGAATGACCTACATATCACAAAAGTCTAAACATATATGCTGACGGACTGTTTATCTGAGGGAAAGAGCCAGCGATCTAGTTTTTCTTTTGTACGCTGAGGTCCAAAAACACTGTACGCTGAGGTCCGGAAACACTATACGCTGAGGTCCGGGAACATTGAAAGACTGAAAAATCCGGGAACATTAAAAGACTGAAAGGTCCGAAAACACTGTACGTTGAGGTCTGGGAACATTAAAAGACTGAAAGGTCCGGGAACAGAAAAATTTATAAGCTTATAACTACTATCCCTCAGTTAGCTAATCTTATAACTGAAGTTCACAGCTTTCGGACCTTTAACTTTTTTGGGTTAGTACACGTGCATGTCGCATAAGTCCAAACATGTGTACTGACTGATTGACTATCTGGTAGGGTTAGTGCACTGACGCATTTTTTTTTTAGCCCCTCCAGATATTGAGACATGGTATGGTCTGGTACTCTGAGGTCCAGTATGATCTGGTACATGTGGTTGAATAAGCCAGGCCTGGAACGATCTGCATATAACAAAAGTTTAAATAGATATGCTGCCGAACTGTTTATCTGAGGGAAAGAGCCAGTGATATAGTTTTTCTTCTGTATACTAAGGTCCGAGAACAGTGTACGCTGAGGTCCGGGAACATTGAAAGACTGAAAAGTCTGGGAACACTGTACGCTGAGGTCCGGGAATACTGAAAGATTGGAAAGTCCGGGAACACTGTATGCTGAGGTCTGCGAATATTGAAAAACTGAAAGGTCTGGGAATATTGAAAAACTAAAAGGTCCGGGAACATTAAAAGACTGAAAGGTCTGGGAACAGAAAAATGTACAAGCTTATAACTACTATCCCTCAGTTAGCTGATCTTATAACTGAAGTTCATAGCTTTGGGACCTTTAACTTTTTGGGGTTGGTGTTAAGCCGCCATGCCTGAAGTGCCCGCCGCCATACGCGCCGCCTTATAGATTGATGAGCCATGCCGAGCTGCATGCATGCATGTGCATGCTTCTTCATGCAATTTGAATTAATTGCAATCAATAGTAGCATGCTCATAAAATGTAATGAGATAAAACGGCTGAACAATGAAAGGAACGGGAATATGCAATGCATCCCGTCCTTCAGTCTTTCCCTGTAAGAAGACCTTAAGAGACTCTTATGATAAGCTTCTAGTTGAGAAAATCTAGTGGCTTCTAGGGTCTTTCAGTCAGTGTGCCAGATCTGATTGAATTTCCTTCTTTTCTCTCTCTCTCTGGATTTTTCAAGATGGTCCGGACGAGAGCTCAGAGGAGAAAGGAAAACGAAGAAGCCAAGAAGAAGGCC
Source organism: Chromera velia (assembly GCA_018398765.1). Lineage (NCBI taxonomy): Eukaryota > Chromeraceae > Chromera > Chromera velia. The sequence continues at coordinate 2,055 of JAHBMJ010004030.1, read as the reverse complement.
CAAGAAGAAGCTGCAGCTGCATAGTCAAGCAGCAGTGCAGTGACTCTCGATTCCAAACTCGATTCCCTTCTCGGGAAGAAATTAGAAGAAAAGATCGACAAGATTGTTGAGAAAATTTTGGAAAAGAAAAAGTCCGGAAAAGACAAGAGACGGCAGAATGGTTCTGTTGCTGTGCCGAGCAAGGATGATGACTCTTCTGAAGAGTCTGACTCTGTCAGTGAGGCAGGGTCTTCCAATTCTTCGTCTGCAAGTTCTGTTTCCTCCTGGAAAAAGGTGAAGGTGGACTGGTCGCTCCTGCCTCTCTTCGACCCGAAGGAGGGGTTTGAGGATTGGGAGAGCCAGTTTGAGGACTTCATGAAGGAGGAGCTCAGGAGATCCCGCTTTGGGTCTTCTGGCCAGTGGAGGAGAGTCATTCGGATGGGAATGCTCAAGGCGGTCAAGAACGACCCCAAGTTCAAGGCCCATCTCAAGTGCTTCTTCCGTGCTGGCCTCAAGCACAAGGAGGTCATCAGGCGAGTGAAGGAAGAGTACCTCTCCAACCTCCTGATCAGACAGCTGGAGGTGGAGGAGAGGATCAAGGAGTTTCCCTACGACACCAAGAGGCGCACTGCCTCTGGAGAGGTGGCAAAGCCGAAGATCAAGTTCGCTTTCAAAACGCTGAGGAGGCGTCTCTCCATTCTCAAGATCGATGCACTGGCTATGCAGAGACCCATTGAGGATGCTGCCAAACCCACCATGATCCTCCACGCCCTCAACACTGACCAGACTACCACCCTTATCACCGCCATCAGAGCGCAGAAGGGAGAGATGCTCCTTGACCTGAACTCGCTCTCGTGGGACGATATTCGTCCTCACCTCGACTGGTTCGCTGCCATCAAGGAGAAGGAGAAGGGCGGGGAAGGGGGAAGGGAGAAGGCAGGGCGTTCCTCCAATCCAAAGGTGGGACACAGGGGGAATGATCGTGGCAGGCAGAGGGAGAACGGGAACACTGGGGGGTCCTCCGGGTAGGGTTCGAGTGGGAGCTCTGGTCAGGGGGGGCAGCATCCGGTCTGCTACACCTGTGGGAGAAAGCATGAGGGTGAGTGCTGGGCCAAGAAGAAGAACATCGAGTACAGGGATTGTGGCGAGAAGGGTCACTATGCGCGCGCCCCTACATGCAAGAAGAAAGGGGGGTCCTCTTCCTCCTCTGGGGGGGGGAAGAGCAATTGACCACACTCGGGCGTGGGACGAGAGACGGCAAGGGGCTCTCGTTCCTCGAACCTATTTGCACCCCTGGCAGAGGACGATTGTGAGTGTGAAGAGGTCCGCTTTCCTTTTGCTGATACTGGTTGTAGTAAGCATCTGATAGGTCATGATTTAGATGATTGCATTGTAGACAGTTGGAGAAAGAAAGTGACGTATGAGAAAGCTGAGAGAGATTCTTTTCAGACAGTCAGATACGTGCGTGTGCGTGTCAGGGTTTTGTCTCCAGAGAATAAAATCGAGGAGGTGTACATAGAAGGTGCATACTCGCGTTCGGTTTTTGTTTCTCTTTTGTCTGTTCTGGGTCTCCGTCTGCAGAAAGTCGACAAGCCTTATTGGGTCGAATTGCGTTCATTAAGAGATCGAAAGAAAGTTAAAGCATTGTTAGAAGAGAGAGACGGTATTACAGTACATGTAATTTATGCATTTCCTTTTTCTTCTTCTTCTTCTTTTGTTTCTTTTTCTTCTAAACGAGTGAATGAATGTGTCTGCCTGGCAGTCACCGAGGAAAAGAAGATTTCTTCTGGTGATGACCCCGTCCCCCCCCTGATAGAAAAGGCGATGGCAGGTGGAGAGCAGGCGGGAGCCTCTCAACCCTCCGGACCCGATTCTTTTTCTCTTGCTCAAGATGGTCAGATGACCTAGAGAGAATTGAACATGTGGCACTGCCGTTTTAGATACTCGACAGGTAAGCGTTTGTATGCGACCTTGAGAGAAAAAGGAATGGCTCACCGTGTATGCGTGAAGGATTGTACAGAGATGATTGACTGTCGCGAGTGTAGAGAAGTGAATGCAATCATGAGAAGAATTCTA
>JAHBMJ010004022.1:65992-85569 GCA_018398765.1 Chromera velia | reverse complement strand
TGTGAGGGGCGTGCCTGGGGCTGAGACGTCGGGCTGTACATGTGGCGGCGCGAGAGGTGCTGCCAGGGCGTGAGCGCGCATAGTATAAGTACCGGGACTGGCTCGGAGACGGCTTACCGCCGGGCCACGAGCGCGCGTGATCAAATCGATTTTAGTGAAGGCTGCTATGGGACGAGGCCAAATAAATGCAGTTAATGGTTTGAGCAGCCTGGTGCATGAAGTGATCAACAGACTGTTTGACTGGCTAGATTGAATACTGACGCTTCTAGGTCAGACGTACCTTCAGACCACCTTATAGCATTGTACTGTTCATCTTACAGTTATCATTTCTTCTGTACGTGACGATCCTTCTACCCTGGGTGGAGTGATGCCCTATGATCCAAAGAGGCTGTCAAATTGCAGTGTCAATCTCCTTGCAGCCTAAGTGTCAGCCTTTCATAGGTGTTTGCTCGGCGGTTTAACCAAGATCTGTGACGTTTCACGGCTATAGTCTTTAACCACTTCAATTTAATTCAATTCAGTCTTAATAATGTGTGTCTTTAGGTTATGTACTAGATAATACACTGTGCTGTTAAGGGTAACTACCGGCCGTTCTCTAAAAGCTTTTGGTTACCAGCAAATTGGTAACTAAAAATTAGTAACTCGGGACGTCTGAAGAGACTACCACTACCGCGGTAATCTGGCCGTATCTGGCTGCAAATATGTTGAATCAGGATCTAATATAGGAGAAATATAGCTTTAAAAACTGTATGTGTACGACGTAAAAAAAATTATTTTTAAACTTGTTTTGTCTAAGTTGCTTTTGGTTGCTTCTATAATATCAAAAATTTAACTTTAAGTTACAAATATTGTAGATATAAAAAACTTTACAATAAATCTGTCTTTAGTACTTGATTTACTCACTATAGTTTGTCTAGCTTAAAAGAACGATTACCACTGTTTTTGTTACCAAAATAACGGTAATCAATGTGAGTCTGCATGATTACCGCAACCAAAAAAATGGTTACCACCTACTAGTAGGTAACCAAACTAAGTTGGTTACTCCTGACAGTATAGTGTACTAGATTAAAAAAAATTAAAAGCTTTTTTTTTATACTTATCAGTGAATTATCACCTCCTTAAATCCCCTTTAACTTTTCTAAAGAATTGCTAGTGAAACTGCTAATAGAATTGCCAGTTGCTTACCATTTTTACTAGCGGTTTTGGAATAGGGATAGCTATCGTATCGATATCGTATCGTATCGTATCGGTATCGGTATCGAAGTATCGACTATCGGTTTTTTTTAAAAAAAACATTTTGAATCGACTATCGGTTCTTTCTCAAGCGGCCGAATATGATGATTAAGGGTTTTTTCATGCATGCCGCATCCCCATATATGAGAGTATCGGTTAGTATCGGCCTGCTTAGAGCTTGTGAACTTGACAATGTGAAGGACTATAGCTGGGCTAATATGTGGCAAGGCGCGTGCCGGGCCGGGCCTTGGAGCTCGAAGACCGGGCGCGGCCAGGCTCCGTAACACGTATACCGTCCCAACCGGCTCCATACATGGATAAATGCGGAACCGGCTCCAACGCGTGCACTGAATTCAGCCTCAGCAGCCAGAGCAGCCCGATCGACTTGGCTTTAAGACAAGACTGCATGTATGTACACTGCATCTAATCTAACAGAGCTTCATCATTTCCGTTTTCTAAACAAAACCGCTTCTAGACAATCAAAGCATCATAACAGCCAGAAAGGGAAAAAACAAGCTAAGGTGTGGGCATATTATAAATGTCAGACGGATAGAAATTTTATCTCCTCAGCATGCAGAGTTGCTTGACCCGTTGTTACCCTGTCGGAGTTGGCTCACTGGCCAACGTCCAAACAACTCAAGGACAGTAGTCTAAGAATCGTCTTTCCACAGTGTTGTCTCCTCTTTTTATGCCGTCTTAGAGCTTCAGGAGTGACCGGATCGACCAGGATGTTAACATAGGGGAACTGAGATTCGGAAAAGTCAGTCACGAGTGAGGTCACTGTCATTTGGTGACATCCATACTCTGCCATTGAAGCTTGCCACTTTACCATTCATGTTCAACCAATGAAAATACCTCTCATGACCTCATCTTTTACAAAAGCTTGCCACTTGGCGACTCGCTGCTCGTTTTTCGACGTTGACCTAGCTTCCAGCAACGGTTCGGTCTTCACACCCTGTGAATCATAAAACACACACCAGGACCGTCTATGTCTTTCCCTGTAGGAACCTGTGTAGTCCAACGTGTTTGTCACGTTAATTTTCTTTTATCTCATTTTTTAATGATTTTTAATTATCTATAGTTCATCATACATCTCATTAAGCTGCTAATTACTCCTGCTAGTTGGAGTACAACTGTCCTTCATAAATAATCGATGCGTGCAGTGGACTCAGGCAGCCAGAGTCAGGCTGCCCTAGCTGTCAAAGGCATATGAAGCGACGAAACGGCTTAAAAAGCCATGACCGCCTTTGACTGCGCGTATGACCCGTCATGTCCTGCATGCTAGCCTGCATGCTCGGACTGAAGAGACATCTTGGTGCATCCCGTAAAGAGAGCCAATCAAAGTGTGAGAACTATGATCGCCGTTGAAGAGACCCTTGCACCCCAGTGACCCCACCGCGCCCAAAAGAAGAACGTGCATGTGGGAAACAACTCACTCGCCGACACAGACTATCTGCCTGCCTGCCCTTCCTGCAGGTAGAGGGACTCTGCTTGCGCCGGCCCTCTTTCTTCTCAACTGCCCTCTTCCCGCCCCTGAGAGCCCTTTCATGCCTGTCATTGACTCTTGTTTATACTGGAAGCCGTGGGCTGAAAAGAGGTGAAGAGAGAAGAATAACAGCTTCCGCGGACAACTCGCTCTTCAGTCCGTACATCTTCTGCTGCACCCACGATTCCTTTTCATCCATCCATCCATCCATCCATCCATCCATCGAATCTGCCGGCTACGACTGCCACTCCGGTAGGGTGAATGACAGAAGACCGGTCGATCCCCGATTCTGATCTGGCTGTTCGTCTCTCTCTCTCTCTCTCTCTCATTTTGAATGGGCGGGCCCCCTTCTTTTGATTGTCGCTCCACGAATGCATTCATGGAGGCACTGCCTGCAGGCTCCCTCCCTTCCGTGCCTGGAAAAACTTCGACCGCTCGTCCGTTCATCCAGGAAGCAGACAAGACAAGAGATGTCAGATACATAACGTGAGGTTCGTTCAATACGTTTCTTTCAGCCTTCTTGCAAAAATGGCGGCGAAGGAAAGGGAATGAAGACGGAGACACAAGGGATCACTGGCCCGTCCTCTCTTTTTCTTCCTCGATCGATCGATAGATGTTTATTTTTTCCTCCCTTCATCCTCCGATTGATCAATCCTTCCTTCTTTCCATCAGCCCCTCGATCCCTCCACGCAGAGGGCACCAAAAGGACTCAAAACTCGGCAAAGAAAGTCAGGCAGACAGATACACAGACAGACAGACAGACAGACAGACAGATTGGTTTCCTTTTCTTTTCATTCATTCATTCAGACAGAGAAACACACAAACAGAAAGTGAGAGAGACAGAAAGCGAGACAGACAGACAGACAGACCGACAGACAGACCGAAGGAAGAAACAAACAAACAAAACGAATTTAAAAAAAGGAAGGAAGGAAGGAAGGAGGAGAGAGAGAGAGAGAGAGAGAGAGAGAGAGACAGACAGAGAGAGAAAGAAAGAAAGGAAGAAAGAAAGAAAGAAAGAAAGGAAGGAAGGAAGGGAAGGAAGGAAGGAAGGAAGGAAGGAAGGAAGGAAGGAAGGAAGAAAGAAAGAAAGGAAGGAAAAGAAAGAAAGAAAGAAAGAAAGAAGGAAAAAAAAAAAAGAAAGAAGTAGCACAAAGAAACACTGAATGCAACATGTAATGAAGATCCATCCCAGAAGGATGGACAGACAAAGAATTCCACCAATCGCGTCGTCCCATCTGTCTGCTTTAATTTCGTCTTCCCCTTTGTTTTCTTCTCTCGTTCGTTGTTTCTTTCTTTCTTTCTTTCTTTCTTTGATGCGGATGAAGGCTGAAAGAAAAAGGGCAAGAGGGGAGGGAGAAAGGAGAGACGGAGGAAGGAATACACCACACAGTCTTACAACCGTTCGCAGAGCGCTTGCAGAAGCGCTTCCAGATCTCCTTCTTTCTTTGTGCATCGCTTCTAAAGAAGCCGATGCACAAAGCTGCTCTTCTCTTACCAAATCGCATCCGACTTTTTGAGAAATGGGGAGGGAAAAAGGGGAGACGGAGGAAGGAATACACCACACAGTCTTACAACCGTTCGCAGAGCGCTTGCAGAAGCGCTTCCAGATCTCCTTCTTTCTTTGTGCATCGCTTCTTTAGAAGCGATGCACAAAGCTGCTCTTCTCTTACCAAATCGCATCCGACTTTTTGAGAAATCCGACACGTACCATCATGCAGACACATGAACACAAGTCACAGACACAAACAGGGCAAGGAAAGACAGGAGAAAGGCAGACAGGGAAGCGCCTACCCACAGTGAAAAGAGCACGAGAAAGACACATGCTAGAAAGAGGAGAAGAAAACTTCGACTGTGTCAGAGATGGCCGCATGCATCGCACACATAAAGGAATAGAAAGAGGCAGAGGGAACGAAGGAACTGACGCGCTCGCGCACACGCGCGCGCATGCCAGAGAGACAGGAAGAGACCAAAGAACGACATGCCAATCCACCAACCCCCCCACCTTTTCTTTTGGACAAGTCAGTTCGCATGATTTGCGCGGGGAGGAAAGTGCGTACCGCGGTTCCACAGCGAAACTCGTCGGGAAACAGCGGTCTCCATTTTTGCTTTCCGGGCCATTCGCACCCCGAATTTAGCTCGGACGGCGTGCCGCGTTATTTCAGATGGGATCAAAAGACACGTACAGATCCGCATTCCCTGGATCCAAGTACCCTACCATACCCTTGTTCTTCTTATGGTGGCTTCGTTCGACGAATCTTCCCGTTGCCTCACCTTCCTTGGAGGGCACACGGCAAGCAGGATTGCAGGAAAAAAGGAGAAAGAAAAAGACACGAAGTCCAGGAAGGAAAAAAGAAGAGAGAAAAGAGGAAGGAGAATAGAAAGAAAAGTACGGGCGCAGGAAAGGAAGGAAGGAAGGAAGGAAGGAAGGAAGAACGCACAACACAACACAACACAACACAGTCCTTTTCTTTCCTTTCCCTCTCACTTGCCCTGGTCATACAAGTCACATGAAACGTTTTGATACTGCAACGGTCAACAAGCCTCCTCCCCCAATGCTTCTCTGGGCGTCATTCAGATTGAGGCCCCTCTTCCCTTCCTTTCAAAAGCTTTCTTTCTTTCTCTGGTCTGCAAGAGAGACCAGAGAACGAACCCTCCCCCCCCCCTTGAAGGAGACATCTTGCAACACCCGCCCCTCCGTGACTTTGTGTCCGACGATGTCCCTTTTTTTGGCTTGATGTCAAAAAAGAAAGAAGGAAGAAACAAACCATCGAAAACGAAAGATCAGGCTGCTCTGAAGGATTTGCCTTTTTTTCATTTTCGTCTTTCCTCCCCTCCCCTTCCCTCCTCTGTGAATGTATACGCGAAACCGAAGCGAGCCCTTGACTCAACTCTTTTCCCCACACCCTCCAGGCAGAGCACATGGAGGCAAAGAACGGAAAGGATCGACGGGAAAAATTCCTTTTGCAATCCCCGAGAGAGACCGGAAATCTCTGAACACCTCCAGGGCCCCACCCATCCGAACGAACTTCAGGCACACTCCTCGATCATCACTCACCCAGAACACTTGCGGCAAACAAGCTATCCCCTTCCCCTTCCCCCCCACACGCACTTCTCCACTCCTCCTCGCTTGCAAACTCAGACACGCACTCAGAAGGAGAGCCCCCTTCGTCATCGCGTTCCCCCTGTCCATGATCAGAGAGACCGAACCGATCTCCTGCCACACTGCTACCACAGCTCCCGACCTCCGACCCCTGAGGCAACGAGACGTCCCCGCTCTCTGACGGAGATCCCGACCCTTTCAGATCAGGGAAAAAAGACCCACCCTCTTCCCGGGTCCCCCTCACACGCTGTCCCCCCCCCATTCCAGCCCCATGCACGCCATGCAGCTTTCTAAAGGCGCTTGCAGCCTCTCTCCCCACGGCCACAGGCACAGCAGAGGGTGGGGGGAGCACGCCGTCGGGCGTACAGCCCCCCACACCCCCAAATCCGTTCATGTACCCCCATCGATGACGAGAGCGAAGGAGCCGGAGCTCCTCTTCGCACGGGACTGCCGGGCGGGATGGAGGAGGGCTGAAGGGGGGAGGCGGAGGAAGGGGACCGTCAACGGGCTCCACCACCTCCCGGACAGAGGGCGAAGTCTGCATGGGGTGTTTGTTGTTGCTCTTTTTGCTCTTCTTAATATTCCTCTCCTGATGATTTTGGATCTGGGAATCGATTTGCATTTCGCGCCTGGGTGTTGCTGCGGTCGTGCCTGTGAGTCCTCCGCTCCCTGACTTGTTTTCGCTTTCCCCCCGGCCTTCCGGTTCTCTCACTCTGTCCTGGACCGGCTGTTCATCACCACCAATCTGTCGTCCTGCAAGAGGCTCTGGTGCTGTGTGAGAGGCGGGCTGCTGCAAGTGGGAAGAGACTGCCTGCGGTTGGATACTCAGCAAGGAGTTCGTAGTTGATTTGGGGGGCGGACCGTAGGCGGGGGTTGCTTGCAGTGCACTGAGCATTGCATTCGCGTCTGCCTCCTGTGGGGAAACAGCTGTCGGGGGGCACGGCGGTCCTCTGGGGCCACTGGCAGGCTGGATGGGGGAAGATGAAGAGACGGCAAGCCCGATTTGGTTGGCGTCTGCATTACTGATCAGGCTCCTCTTTTGCCCTTCCCCTGCTGCCACAACACTTTCTCTTGTCCCGTCTCTGTTCCCCTCCGCCGCCTTCTTTCTGTCTTCCGGACCGGGGGACACAGAGACAGGGAGGGTGTCTGGGTGAGTGAGGCAGGGGTTGTCGCGATTGGTTCCGTTAGCGGGAGGGGGGGTGGGGGCAACTGCAGCTGCACTGACAGGGACATGGGTGAGACGGTGCGAGTGCGTGGGCACGAACCGACTATCAACAACCGGAGTTCCATTCGGGTGCAGAAAGGGGAAGGGGAAGGGGGGATGTCCCAATTGCGCAAGTGAGGATCTGTTCGAGAGAGAGAGACGGAAGGGCGGGCGTGCAGGAGGGTCCAAAGGAAAGGAGGGGCGGGTGGTTTGGGGCTGCAAGGTCTGGTCAGGAACAAATGGTGCCCCTGGTCTCTTTGCATTTAGCTCGGACGGTCGGGGAGGAAGACCCTGATGCTCAGGGAGAGGGTACGGATAGTCAGACGCAGGGAGCGGCGGCTGGAATCCGTTTGGAGCTGGAGGGGGGTGGGCGTTTCTGCTTGGAGGCACGTAGGAAGGGGAAGGGGAAGGGGAAGGGGGGGGTCTGGGGAGAATCTCCGGCCGAGGCCTGGCTGCATGGGTGGAAGGGGGCTCAGAGACTCGGGCTTCACTCCGCGTGCGGGGGGTGAGAGAAGCGGCAAGCGAGGGCCCAAAGGAATTTGGGCGTGGCTGCTGCTGCTGCTGCTTTTCAGCTCTATTGGTATCATGGGGTCCTGTTGGCAGGGTGGGCGCGGGGGTCGATTTCGCTTGGGTTCCCGTGTCATTGCTACTGTTGTTGGTTTGGGCACTGCCCTTTTCCGTTTTGTTTTTCTTCTTCTGTTTTGCCCTCGACATGCTGTCTTCCTCACTCTCAAGATTCGCAGTCTCGTGTACTGAGGCCAAGCGAAGTTGATTCTTGGGTTGCTCCTGAGGAAGCTCCTTTTTCCCTTCTCCCTGCTCCACGTTTCTTTCCTCTGGTTTCTTCTTCTCTTTTGCCTTCTCCTTCCCTTCCTTCCCGCCCTCCTTGAGCTTCTCAGCAGCCAGGCGTTGGTGCAGGAGGAAATCACTGCGGACAAACAGGAGAAGGCCCATGTCGAGAGACTGCAGGTAGGACCGAGTAGACTCATGGTGCACCAACCAGACCTGCATGCATGGGGGCATGGGGGCATGGGGGCAGGAAGGCAAGGGCAATTAAGGGGGGCAGGGAGGCATTGCACAAACAAAACAAACACATGAGGGGGCAGGGAGGCATTGCACAAACAAAACGAACACATGAGGGGGCAGGGAGGAATGACATCACTGCATGGTGAACTTTGGACACACAGAATCTTACACCAGTCGACTAGCTACCAGTCATGCACGCCCAGCTACACCTATTCCTTGGAGTGAACGTCTACCTACAAAAGCCGGCAGGATGTAAGTACACAAAAAGCGAGTGGAAGGGGCGGATGCGGCGAAATCGAAAAACGACGCGCGTTTTTTCCCCTCCCCTTCTACCAACGTGACGTCCTTGCGAGATGCGAAAGACAAAAAATCCACGTCAATGGATTCACGTGTTGAAAAAATTGAAAGTTCCCTCCCAAACAAACAATTGCAGCAAGTTTTATCCAGGCGTGGAATATCAATCAAAAACAATGAAAAAAACAAAACAGAAAATTGAAAAAAAAGGTCATGTGATTCTGATGCACTCATGTACACACGCATAGATGAATACATAGATACGTACAGACAGACAGATTACATCCCTGCCGCACTGACGGGAAAAGGGTCCGGTTCGGTTTCATGAGATCCTGCTGAAGAGTCCTTGTCCCCCCTCTCCTTTTGTTTTTCTTCTTTTTGAGTTTCCCCTTTGTGACCCTCCACACCACCCGCACTCTCTTCGGGTTGTTTCTTCCCCTCCCCTGCAGCACCCCCCTTCCCCGCTTCGGTGGGCCCGCCTGTCGTCGTCTGGGTTGAGGCTGTCGGATCTCTTCCTGAGTCGCCCCCGTCTCCTCGACCCTCCAGCTGCGGACTGACAGCCACGGTCCTTTTTTTCTTCTCCAGAGCAACCCAGGTCAGGGGTCCCAGACGGATCTTCGCGGGGGTTTGCCCTGCCTCTAGACGAGCGATGCACTCTGCATGCATCGTTGTGCAGATCGAACAACTAATCAAATGCAAGCAAGAATACTGTATCAATGAAACTTTTCGACACACATTCTCGATGCACGACTGCACTCACATCATCCTGTTAGAACAGCCCACTTTTCGCTCTCTCTCTCTCTCTCTCTCTCTCTCTCTTTCTCTCTCTCTAGAATTTGAGGCAGCGAGACTCTGCAAAGAAAGCCAACAGGAGACAGAGAGAGAAATGGATTCCTCAAACGATCGCGACAACGAACGAAAAAAAGAAAAGGACTCAAAAACTCATTCAAGAAGCAATCCCAAGTCCCTCCCAAGTAGATGGAATGAATGCAAAGACGCGCCCCCCCCCACGCACGCAATTCCTTCCTCACCCTCGAGCGCAGACCCCATCTCCACTTCCTCCTTCTTGGCACGCTTCTCGATGTCCGCCCAACGGTACCTGCAAAGAGCGTTTTTAGTATGAAAAGGAATTCTGTATGAAAGTAAACGCAGGCACGCTTCTCGATGTCCGCCCAACGGTACCTGCAAACAGAGAGAGAGCGTTAGACAGACCCTCCAAGCATTCGTTCAACTTTCTTTCTACCCACATCAGTTGCACACAGACATGCATGTCAACTGTGACTGCTTGTGAGCAAGCAAGTGACTAGACGCGGGAGTCGCAAGAGAACGCACGTGATGCCGTGCACCGCGTCTCCTCGGTCTTTCTTTTCGCTCTGTCTTCTACACACACGACGTAATTCTCGCACAGGAATTCTGAGTGACGAACTGTTTGTGTAGATGCCCAGATGGAATGATAAGGGACCGCCGGGGAGAGTGCCTTGGGTCCCTCACTCACTGATTGGACAGGTGCCAACTGTGCGAGAGAGCAGGGAGGGTACATTGCCACACAACTGTTTCCACTCACTGACGTACTTTCGAGGCTTCAGCTCCTCCGTTCCGTGTGCGTTCAGACAGGCGTCCCCGAGGGAGCAGCTTCCCTTGATCATCCACGGCCGACAGAGCGATATTTTGGACTTGGGAAGGACGTTGAAAATCTCCAGGCTCAAGTCCTCCTTCCCGTGCGCGAATTCGCAGTCCTCTGTTGCGAGGGGGCAGACTCCCTTCTGGAAGTTCATGCAGAGACTCGTCTTCCTCCTTGTCAGCGAAGGGGGGGGCTGGAGCTCCTGCAAACAACCAATCAAGCGAAGGAACGTGAATGTATGTTGTATGTAGACAGTGCATTGATATGTTAATTCCTGTGTGGAAGCCGTGGAATGAATACACTGAGGGGAAGCGCTCGAGTCCCTCTGGTCGAGCGCGGCCCCCCAGAACAAGTCATCAAGCAGAAACAAGAGTGAAGCAAAGACACGAAAGGGGGAAGGAGGAAGTGTAGAAGAAATGAAAAACCAGAAAAGAGTCCATCATGGATGAAAAAGAACGGTCGGACATGACAGGAAAGCGGAGGAAAAGGGGGGGTTGGAGAGGAGAAGGGAAGAGGAGAGGCTGAAGGCAGAGAAATGCTGTGCCCTCGGCTTCGGGGGGAGGGCAGACGAAGAAGAGAAGAGAAGGAACAGGAGGTTGTGCGACGGACGAAAAGATCAGTAATTTCCTTTCCCCTACGTGCCCTCAGAATACATACACAAGAAGTCGAGAACACTTCGCAAGGAGACGGACAAAGCCCAAACGGGAAAAGGATGGGGCGATCAGCAGACAGGGAGCACGATTCGCCCTTGAGAGTCACCGAGTCTAATGGGAGTGTAAGAATCAAGAAGTGTGGGTACGAGAAGACAAAGTTCTCTCAATCCGTCTCTCAAATCGAATAGAGAGTCCAAAGCCAGAGAGCGAGAGCCACCTTTTCACCGTGTGCGAAAACGCAGTTGTCCCCCTTCGGACACCGCCCTTCCTGGAAGTAGATGCACATCTCCATCCTGCATAAACGAGAGTCAGCAGGGGGCGGTAGACGTGAATGAGAGACAGGAAGAGAGAAGAGAGACAGGTGGGTGAATGGAGAGAACCAACCCACCGGTAGGGTTTCGTTGAAGGGGGGGCAGATGCTCCAAGACCTGCCGCACTGTCTGTCATTTCTGCAGAAAGTTGATCAGCGGGATTTTGTGGAATCAGAATGGCTGCATTAGTGCTGCCCTTTCACGTCCACCAAGGCTTCAAACATTCACCACTTCATCACCGAAAATCATGCCCGCATCCCTGAGAACAAGGAGGCTGAGCTTCCACGGGTGGCTGTATCGACTTCTGTCACCTTCTGCCACGAACAGCGATGATTTACCCACTGTCAGGAAGAGTAGTTGGCATATTAATAGACTTTTCTGCAAGAGCTTGCTTAAATCCTCGCTTGGCTGTCAAAGTATAGAGACGGCCGGCGATGATAAATCTGACGCACGCATGACGCACGCCGCGCGATTCGCGATTCTAGTGCATGACGCGCCAATTGACGCCATGCATGCATTCACCATGCCGCCTCCGCTATACGCTCCTGCGGCATGCCGGGGCCCAGTAAGGCTAAAACCGAACTTATCGCGAAGAGATTCACTTGTAAGCTATCACAGCAAGATAATCCTGCAAAAAAAAAGATAATGCTGCGTGCATGACACACTAGGCTATATATATAGAATCAACATTTGCATGCGGCTATATAGATCTGCTCAATTCTCATACACAGGGACGCAATATCGATAACAAACTTTGTGTTTAATCATCAGAGATAATATAAGATAATATAAAATAAACAATACTCTGAAATTTAAGTTTGAAGTTAGGAGTGGTCCAAGTCTCTTTGTCTTCAATGATGGGGTAGAGCGTCTATTCAAAGATCTGCGCTTGATACCGACCAGGAAGAATGATGCCGGACAAAGCAGGAAGTGCACTGAAAGTCGGATCGGTCTTGGACGAAGTCACTATGCACGATACCGAAGGACACGCATTTCCATCATCTTCTTTCTCCTTCCTCTCTCACAGCTGCAAGTGTTCGTCTGCTGTGTCTTCCTCCCCAAGTCAAAGCCACTTTCATGGCTGAAAGCTTCCCACAAGAAAGAAACAAAGAAACCGAAAGGAACGTACTACTGATATAGAAGCAGCTGTCATGACTTCCGCATTCTTTTCTTTTTCGAGGTTGATAAGAGGATAACATTCAAAGCACAATAGAGAATGATCAAACAACAGTGTGGATGAACTGTTGCTGTGTTTGCACGAGGGCAAAGCACTGCTTCTCTTAGCCGGATCGTAAGAATGGTCGACCCCACTGCTAAGTCACCACCTGATGAAATCTTAACTATATAGGCTGCCGTGGTGGCACTGTGTTTTACCTTCCGGACCAATCTCTATTTGTAATTAGCCACTTATAAAGAGGAGGCGGGCGTGCATTGGTCGGCCCGACTTGGCCGGTCCCGTGCTACTGCGTTGCCTATCGGTACGGCGGGGCTTGAGACATTATGGAGAAAATGCATGCGTCAATCCATGTTATGAAGTTGCTTAGGGTGATTCGATGGAACAACTCTCGATCGATGAGAGCAGAAGCCAGACAAACATCTTACATTATTATTCCTGTATAGAGAACCATGTAAGTGACTAGACTGATGTCCTTGACTAAACTATTCTAGTTCACTTCATGGTAGCAGTTGGTTCTTTCCTCTTTCTCCTCAAGGTCTGTTGGTCTGTATCAGAGTGTAGCTTTCCCTCTCTGATGGACGAAAACCAACCTTGAGAGGCCGATGGCCATTTTATCTCCAAAAGCCCTTCTGATCAAAGCCCCAGCCCCTCTGACTTGGACTTATTGACCGCCAATGTCAACAAATTGGCGCAGTTATTTCTTTCTCAGTCCACTTCTATTCCGTCTCCGACTCCCATCCCCACCACTGACACGGGGAAATTCGCCCCATGGAAGTGCGAGCTCCCCTTTAAAGACACTCACGGGGGTAGAGTCGCGATTGTCAAGGCGTTTGAAGACCACTACAAATTGAAGCCTGCGAGTGCGCCGTCAGACATTCCGCTAGGGTTTGTAAAAGTACCCTGAACTCTACGATCTTGTCTCAAATCTCTCCCCCCCCGAGTCTGATGATGTCGAACACTGCAAGAATGTTATCTTGCAGTCATCGGGGGAAACCGAACACAAGCGGATGTTTACAAACTTTTGCTTCCTTTTTATTCTATCCACTTCCGACTCCCCCAACGTTGAGAAGTATATTGAGACGGTGAAGCCAGCCTGCCGAAAAATTTCCCGTCTCTCGTTGCAGGAAGAGATTGTCCCTGTATGGTCCGGGGCGGGGGACAAAACCGATCTCAGCACTTGGAGGGTGGAGAAGAAGCTCGTTCCCCTCCTTAACCCCCTCACCCACCGTCAGGGGCAGCTCGCTTCCCTGATCCTCATCAACGGTATTTCCGACAGCACCGTGCGTATGAATGTTGAGAGCAGCATCGCCCCCCATATGCCTTTTGACGGAGATGATGGTGCGGTAGCCAAATTCCACCACTTTGCCTAGCCCTCTTGTTTTTTCCGTCTCCCTGCCAATCTGTCCATTCCTGCATAAACATACGGTATACAACTAACGGGTCGCTCTTCCACTGGCCACCCTCGGCCCCGTGCGAGTGCCACTGGGCCGTCTCAAAAGCGCCGTCACTATGAGCACAAGACCCACCATCCCGAAGAGTGCCTGAAACAGCACTACTGTTGCGATTGTAATCACTGGGGACATAAGACTGGTGACTGTGACCTCGCCCATGACCACTTTGCCCTCTTGAGGGCCTACGGCTACAGCGGAGGCGGAGGCGGGTCCGGCGGGAATGGGGGCGGGCAGGGAAAGAGGAGGAGACAGTCTACAAGATCAGGGAAGGGGCATGCTCGTCAGCAGGGAGCGGCCCTAACTGGCAAGACGAATGAGTCAGAGGCATCGGATGCAGATTCGGAGGCCTCCCCTGCAACTGCCGTTGTAGGGCATTTATCACAGTCAGCTTTTTCTTTTCTTGTTTCTTCTGGTTTCTCTTTTGACGGTTTTACGTGTTTGCTTAATCTGGGTGCAAGTGGTACCACGTGTACTCGTGGCTGGCTGAACAAGCATGCTGAAGAGTCAGGGTTGCAATGGACTGAGACTGATTTGCCGATACCTCTTTCCGTTGTTACTGCTTATCGAATAAAAGTGAGGATGCGGCGCCGTGCCACTAGTCTTTGCAAACGAAATGGGCAGCCTGCTGTGTTGAAACCGTCTATCATGGAAACAGAAGCAGTCACCCTCCCACTCATCAGCAATCAGCGTCCCATCAAACTAGGCGCGCGATTTGACTATCGGACTGGATCCTTGGAACTCCCCTCCACCGTTATTAATTTTCTCTATGCAGCAAATGATCTATTTTTTCTACCTCTGAAGATAGACAGGACTTCCCCGCCCGAGTCCCCACCCGCTTTGAATTCCCCTTCTGTGTTTCCAGAGGCCATTGCGGTGGACCCTGCATCGCCTGTGTCCCCTCCGTTGTCTCTTTCTCCGGTTGTCCTCACAAATGGGCACCTCCCCGCTCGTTTGAAGGCAGCTAGACAGAAGAAGCAGCACCGAGCAAATCGCATCCAGTCTCATGTTGTGAAAATCCATTCGGGAGAATCTGTCGTCTCTTCCCCCGTTTCATCATCTTGTGACAGTTCTCCAGCCTCCGATCAGCCTCCTTCTCAGCAGCCAAAATCTTCTTTCTCACAGGACCCCCCCCCCATCTCCATCAAAACCACTGTTTATGAACTCATCCGCGCACATCACGAATGGTTAGGACACGCAGGCATCGAGGCTACTTAGCGTTCCCTCCGTACGTCCCTTTCTGACCTTCTTCCCCGTTGTAGCAATATTTCCTGCCATGCCGTTCAACGCGCCCTGCTCCCATGCATCCGAGGGGGTATGTGTGCGTATGTGAAGCCGAAGCATGGGGGAGACGGCTCTCGAGGGTCTTTGAAGGTCGATCACCCCGGGCAGCGAGTATGTTGTAACCTTGTGATGGGGTTGAAAGGGGGATATTTATTACACATCCAACACCAGCATGATGACTGGCTTGCTCAAGAGGTAGTCGAAACAAAAGATTCTGCCATAATCTGTGCCGCCTATGATTGTTGGTCCCACAGTCTGGAGGGTGACCTCACCCCTGAGGTGATGACCGATCACGGGCCCGAATTTCAAGGTGATTGGTGTGAGTGGTTAGCTGAGCGGGAAGCCACAAACCCCTTGACCCCTATAGGTAGCCACCACTCTCTCGGCAAAACAGAGCGTTCCCATCGTGAGTGGCTCACGATTTTGTGGAGCATTCTCAGAGATTGAGGTCTTGACGATTCGCATTGGAAGGAGTTTGCTTCCCTTACCACAGCTAAATATAATCATCAGCCTCGAGGGTCCACTCACAAGAGCCCATTCGAGCGACGCTGGGATGCCCAGCCACCCAGTCCTCCCATCGACGCCCTGCATGACCTCCTTTAGACCTCCCGTCGCCCCTCTGCCGAGATGTCCCCATTTCCCATTGGCTCATCCGTCCTCTACTATCATCCTGACTATCCCCACACCAAGCTTGCACCCCTCTACACTTCTGCGACTGTTCTACAGCGCATAAGTAAGCATGCGTTCCAATTGCGTCTTCTTTTTAGACGACCCATCCTGTGGTATCGCAGGTGCATCCGTCCTAATGACAGCCCCCACCCAGACCCTGTCTATGTCGTTCCATTGCCATCGGACTCCCCTTCCGAGCGCCCGGACACATCCGTTAGGTCTTTTCACCAGGCGTAGCAGCAACAACCACAGCAGTCTTCAGACATACAGTGTTCGTCTGACCAGCCGCCATCTCCTAAGTTTAACATCACTGATTTTGGCAAAGATGAGCTCATTCTTTGGTAGGATGAGAACACAGGCCGCTGTTTCCTTGGTAGCGTCCATGCTGTCGACCCTGAAGGTGAGGAACAGGTTGAGGTTCAGGCATGGGGATCCAACAGCAAGCAGCTTCTTGCAAGCCGACGCATGCAGCCTGCATGGTGCCCTCTCAGGGGCCGCCCCAAACTTTTGTACGGTGTGCAAAAACCTTCTGGGTGTGGGCCCGACTTGGCGTGCATTGGTCGGCCCGACTTGGCCAGTCCCGTGCTGCTGCGTTGCCTATCGGTGCGGCGGGGCTTGAGACATTACGGAGCTTTAGAAAATGCATGCGTCAATCCATGTTATGAAGTTGCTTAGTGAAACACTCAGGGTGATTCGATGGAACAACTCTCGATCGATGAGAGCAGAAGCCGGACAAACATCTTGCATTATTATTCCTGTATAGAGAACCGTATAAGTGACTAGACTGATGTCCTTGACTGGACTATTCTAGTTCACTTCACTATTTGATGGGAGGCACACAGGGAGTCTGTTTTGTACTACATCGTGCGTAAGTCTATCACTTTGGATCGTCATTCGAAGCCAGCTCATCAACTCAATCAGTTCTGAAGTAATGAATCAGTTTTGTACTAGGTCTTACACTTGCTTCGCATGCATGCATGCACTTCGCTTCTGTATTACCGTAATTATTCATTTCTTGCTGTACCACGTATGTGCGCGTGGCGTCGCCCAATCTAATGTTGCATATGAATGACCTTCCTACGTTGTGCCACTGTCAGTGACACACCGTCGATGATTTCATTCTGCGGCACTGCAGTGAAATTTTAGGTTTTATCACCTATCCTGATATCGGCTAATATTTGTATGTAAATTAATCAAGTCTCATAATGCATGATATTTTTGATTGAGGCTCACATGCAAGTACTAGTGCATGCATACATACGTTCCAAAGAACCCATCGATCGACTGAGTTTTGCTAGTAGTGCTAGGAAAACGTTTAAGGTTCACTTCGAAGTAATGAACCTGAATCAGGTTCAAAAACAGGTTCAAAAACAGGTTCACTTTTAATTAATAGAAACCTCATTTTTTTATATTATCTTATGTTTTTAAATTAGGCTTTAATGCATTTTTAGAACGTTTTATTATAGAATCTATGCCTTAGTAGTGTTTTTAAATAGTTTAAATCAATATTTACGCTCACATTAGGTGCTAGTCTCAAGTTATTCATTATTTATAAAAGGGTTGTACAGTGAAAGAGGTCGGACTCATGGGTAGCCTTCTTGTAGCTGGGAGTTTAAAAAAAAAGATCCGGAGACGGCAGTAGTGGAAGCAAGCAGAGGGACTGCTGCCGGTACGAGTCTGAAGCAGCTCCTCCAAAAAGACATTATCAATTACACTGTCGTGCAGACTGCTGTCAAACAAACTCTATACTTCCTCATTCCTTCAGTGGAGACTATCCGTTTTGATGTGGGGCCTTGCAAGTGGAAAACTTGGTAAGTCACGTATACTTCTTTACCTCTCCAACCGTCAGCATGAGTTTTCATGCTGACATATGATGCTGACATATGCTGACATGCGTCTGTCTGATACAATAGATTGAACCGGCTGGGGACAGTTGCTGTACATGCGGCTCTGGCTCCTTATTTTACCTATATGGGCTGCAGGCGGCGCGGGCCTGGCCGGCTTTGTGCCAGTGGCCGTGCGTCTAGCCTCCCAAACAGGTTCAAAACAGGTTCAACAGGTTCAAAACAGGTTCAACAGGTTCACTTTTTCATATTTGAACCTTTTCTCAATGAACCTTTTCCCAGCCCTAAGCAAGCTTAATAGCTAGCTTAGTTGTTTAACTATAGTTATGAAAGAACTTAGAACTTACGTACGCGAGCCGTCTGCTTGGATTTGTGCAATCGTTTACATGCATATACTGGCAAACAGTGCAGTTTGCATAGAGATAAGTTTAAACTTTTAAGACAGATCGATTGTTAGGTTTTAGAATTAAAAACTAGTCTAGAATTCATGATCAAATCTGCTTAAAATCTGGTCAGATTTGAACTTGAAGCTAAAATTAAATCAAATCTAATCAAATCCTATCAAATCAAATCTTGTCACAGTTCACTAACCACCAATCGTCGTAATGGCAAAATAAAAAGTGTGTCCGGTGTTTTGAACCTAGTTTTGAACACTATTAAATAAACACTAATCACGTACTCCCTAGCGTACTCCCATGTATTTAAGGTTCTGAACGAGGTCTACAGCCTCATAGGCTTATATTATGATGCTCATCACCATCATGCACTGCTCCTCCTTCCGTTCCCTTGTCCGGTCCTCCCTCCTTGCTTGTGTCCATTCTCAGCAAGTCCCTGCCAAAGCATATTGCCCTGTAGGCAGAAAGAGGCGTAAGCCGATGGGAAATGGGACCGGGTGGCTTCAAAGGGCTTTAACAGACGCACAGGCCTGACTTACGTGTTCATTTAGATCTACAGATCCGGCAATAGGAGACCTGCGTTGATCGATCGGGGATCACTTTCGAAATGTTCCTGGCAGGATGACAGGATGGTTCGACTGAAAAGCCGAACTCCACACAGCCCCCCACATCTTGTGCCGTCTCTTCAGCCTCTCTACTTCCTCCTCCTCAAATATCTGTCTTTGCAGAGGCACAGTGCCGAGGGACACCATCGTCATGCCGTCACGGGACCACTTCTGGTGCTGGGCCTGATACCGCAGCGCCCTTCCCCAGGCCATCCACGCCGCCCAGCTCATTCTCTTGTCCCAAGCAGTGCCCCACTCGGACAATCTAGCCAGGCCCAGGTGACAAGCCTTGGAGGCAAGGTCCCACATCCCGTCAGACAGAAGGAGTTGGGCCTTGATGAGAAATGGTTCGCCCACAAAGGGGTTCAACTCACTTACCGTCTCCAGAATCTTTCGCACCTGTACGGAGGAAGAAGTACGAAGAGATCAGACAGCGAGAAAGCTGGCGAGAAGGGCATGGCCTGGAGTGAAGAGCATAGAGAGGGACGGGAAGAGGTGGGGGGAAAAGGAATGGAAAGGAGAGAAAAGAAAACAAGGCGAAAGATGAAACCGGCGAGAAACGGAAAGGGAACACTTACTCTATCGTTCAAATTACTCAAGTATCGTAAAGATCTATCACCCCATCTCCGCTATTTCTCTCCATCGACACACACGCACGCACGCACACACACACACACACACACACACACACACACAGAGAGAGAGTCATGGAGACTGCGGAAATACCTTTTCTCTCTCGGGTGCTTTGAGACGATCCCGTCTGAACGCTGCTTCCACGTAAAGGTCTCTGGCCTTTCTCTCGGTGGTCTTTGAGATTTCCTTCGTGCAGCTGTCGAAGATCGGAGGGACCTGCATTCACTCCTTCAACTCACGCCTCTATCTCTGCATATGTGCGCGTGTTTTTGCATGCACACATGCACTTGCTACTTCACTTCAAACAGTAAACGGCCTCAATACAGAGTCGTGAGGCATCTGCGAGCGAGAGAGAAGCGAGAAGACTCTCATGGCTGAGTCTGACACGAACCATGCAGATCCACTCGAACAACTCAGAAACCCATGCATGCAGCAGCAGATCCACTCGATCAAATGATGCCCTACCACCCCAGCTGCATCATGTGATTCTGCTGCTGCAAACCAATACATAAACATGACACGAGATCTCATCCTTTAGGAAAGGTCACGGGCAAAAACAAAAGGACAAAAAGACTGCAGCTAGGAGAGCTTTACTAG
>JAHBMJ010004022.1:20992-63492 GCA_018398765.1 Chromera velia | reverse complement strand
GAGTGGAATAGCATCGCCCTAGACAGGTCGTCGGGTTGGCCCCACGTCTTCATGATAAGCCAGGTGTTTATCAGGTGTTCTCGAAAGGTCTGCAGCAGCTCATGCATGCATTCATGCACGTCTGCATGTCTACGCAAGGAATCGAATGCCTCCTGAATGGCATCTATCTGTACGTGTCAATTATCAAGTCTGCATGGGTCAATAATTTTTCTTCTTCTTTTCTCCTTCCATTGTCCCTCCCGAGATTTTCCATCCCCATGCAGACGTCCAGCCAAAGCAGGCGGGGGCAGAGAAGAAAAAGGTACAGAAGGGTCTCGCCGAACATCAAATGAAAGAATCAATCAAAGGAGGAAGCGTTGGATCGTGGGAAGATTCATCAAGGGAGAGGGGGGTAGATGAGCGTGGCAGCGCACCTCGATGGATGCGTGAATTGTGTACTGAATGAATGAGCGGAAGAGGAGGTCAACCCCTCAGACCCTCTTGTGCAACATGGTCCATCTCACTCACTCACTCACCCACTCACTCACTCACTCACTCACTCAGTCACTCAGTCACTCACTCACTCACTCACTCACGAACTCACAAACTCACTCACGAACTGATGCACTCACTCACTCACTCACTCTCACTCACTCACTCACTCTCACTCACTCACTCTCCCTCACTCACTCACTCACTCACTCACTCAGTCACTCACTCACTCACTCACTCACTCACTCACTCACGAAGTCACACACTCACTCACGAACTGACGCACTCACTCACTCACGCACTCACTCACTCACGCACTCACTAACTCACGCACTCACTCACTCACTCACTCACCGGCTGCCTGGCTGCCTGCCTGCCCGACAGACTGTCTCTGTGACAAATGTTGTATATCTGCCTGTGTGTCTGCCTACCTGGCTGACTGACTGAGTGTTTGTGCCAGTATTCCTCTGCCCCCGCAGTTTTGAGAATCTGGTCGAAGACGCCAAAGTCGGGATCCAGGGCTTCGTAGTCTCTCCTGCTTGCATTTATTTCTTTCGTTAATTGCCGGGGAGTGGCGTTTCAAGGACAATTATTGAAAGGCATCTTGCCACTTCAACACATGCAGGCAGTCACTCCTTCGTGAAGGAAACAGCAGCTTCTATCCCGCCGAATTAGAAGAGCTGCCGGGCAGATCGAGAAGTGGTTTTTTCTTTTAACGGACACGTGTCGGGTGTGGAGACCGGGAGCCGGTCAGAACAACTTACATATCTGTTTTCGGCTGCCTATGTAAACAAAAACAATTGTTAACTCAACAGAAGCAGACGGACAGCCGCGTTCTCCACACAGATAGCAGCAGGGTCAATCAAAGAAGCTTCGCAGGACTTGCGTGAAGTCTTGCTGGGTGAATCTACCAATGAACCGAAAAGCGTCGTTGCTGTCACAGAACCGTTTGTGTATGCATTTGTGTTTCATCGGCGGAACGGATTCTTTGACGGACCTGAGAATGTGTCTTGTGAGTTTTGTGAGTCCCTCAAAGTCCTTTTCGGCGTTCTTTCCCTCGAATGCGACCACAATCTGCCTTCCTGACCACTGAAAGACGGAGCGCAACAGAAGTTCAAGAACAAAGACGCCCTCGAGGACCAACGTGAACACAAATAAAGACATCACGCAGAGGTCTATGCCCATCCACCATAAGTTTGTCTCACACTCTTTCTCCGCCAGCTTCTGCGTGCGTCGACAGAGAACCGCAAATCCACAGACAGCAAGCACGCCCCTGTAGGTCTGCTGTAATAGTTTAGCGTGTTCCTCTCTCATCCTCGGATTTCTTTTCTTGCGTTGTCAATCAAGGTGCAATTGACTTCCACCCAACACACCCGCTTAACTTTATTTCGGGAAGGCAACTCGAAGAAGCCAACGGACGCAGAACACCCCGTCAGGCCGAGCGACAGGGTAACACCAGCCAAGGGGTCGTGACAGGAAGAAAGTCATCAAAGTTTCTGCTGCTTCGAGAGACGTACATTGACGGCGAATTTGACAGTTGGATTTGACGTGCCTCTGAGTCTGAGTCTCGCTGTGCCTGACAATGCCTGACATTGTCTGAAAGAGAACGACAGTCTGAGAGACGGCTAGTCGAGTACGCGCATAGTACGCGCGGTCATGTAGACGGATGTGAACAGATGCATGCATGGGCTTTTATCTGACGCAAGCAAGCTTGCGAACGGCCCCGGAAAGCAAGAAAAATGAGAACTGCACGATTGACGCACGCCGGCCTCTCCCGGCCAGCCGTCGCGCCGATCTCCCCCCCCCCTTCCCCGGGAAAAAAGCCCGGGGGTATGCTCTGACTAGCTCTGACGCACGCATGGCGCAAATTCAGCCTTTTCGCGGTCGCTTTCCGGGGATCTGACGCACGCATGCATTGAAGTCGGGTTCACGCTTTTCTGGACCGTTTGGGCGGGATCTTTCCGGGGCCTTTTTTTGGCGAAAGACATGCATGGGTTGGGGTATTTTTGTTTTGTAAGTGCCCCCCGCTTCGCTTTCCGGGGCCATACCCGCGCGAGGGTGCGTGAGCTATTGGGGGGGGGTTCGTGCAAGCTAGGTGAAGATGAGGTGAAGTAACTGATCGAAGTGAAGACCAATTAAGGCGAGCTGAAAAGCAGTGTCACTACACATATATGTCGGTATATATGTTTGGGTGTTGATCATGTTTAGCCGAATGATCCCCCGATTCGCCGTGTTGGTGTAGATTCGTTGGCAGAAAAGCGTTCAGTGTCTTTGACTCGTCCCAAACTCTTCAAACGTCCAGCCGTCTCCTGAAACAGCCAGCCTTTTATCTCTCTCAGCTATAGCTGGGGGGCTGCAGGCAGCCCTCGTTCCTTTCCTAGTTCCTTCAAGCTGGAACGCCCCTCGCTTTGGCAGACCATTTTTTGAGAGAGTGCGGCATCATCTGTGCTCTCTCTGCTTTGACATCCATCGTCTTCTTCTGAGTCCTGCGAGTCCAACCGCTCTAGTCCTGCGTTTGTCCACAGAGACGTATCTACCCTGCATGTAGAGCGACGCCGTCATGTTGGATCCCCGCAAGCCTGCAGCAGCTCAAGTGGCCTCTGCGCAGTTCATCTGTCTCTCTTCCGATGATGTGAGGAGAAGGTCTGCCTGCGAGGTGACGTCTCTGGATGTCTGGGAGAAGGAGGAGGGCAATCCCAAGGAGGGGGGCCTCCACGACCTCCGGATGGGGGCCCTTCGAGGAGTGCAGCAGTCGACTCGGTGCAGGAGCTGTAAACTCACTGAGAAGCACTGCCCGGGGCACCCAGGCCACATCGAGCTGCGAGAGCCGTGCTACAACCCTCTGTTCTTCTCTGCCCTCACGCAGATTATGAAGCTGGTGTGCATCAACTGCCGCCGTCTCCGTCTCCCCCCGGGTGCCAGGCAGATCTATGCCACCCGCTTCAAGTTGCTGTCCACTGAGACCCTCAGTGACTCAGCATATCATGAGGCACTCACCAATCCCAGTTTGTTGCACGGAGAGAAGGGGGATTTGCCCATTCAGGTCTACGCCGGAGACGACACAGAGACGGCAAGAAGCGCAGCAGAGTCTCTTCGGAAGTTGAGGAGGCGGGAATTGAGAAAACTCAAAGAGCGCCTGAATGCCAGAGAGGAGCAGATCCGCCAGTCAATCGGGGGGCAAAGGAGCGGTGCGCTTCTGACTGCCTACAGGGACGAGCAGATCCACAAACCCCTCTCTGAGCGTGAGGACTTTCCCCAGGACTACGGAGACTCCCTTTCCATGGGTGTCCTTCCAATGACGCAAGTCAGGTTCGATTCTTTCGTGTCTCTACGAAAAGAGCTGATGGACCGCTGCACAAAGCCATCCCGCTGTCCTAACTGTGGAGCCTCGCAGAAATACTCTGTGAAGCCCTCGCCTGACCAGTCTTACTTCGTTGTCGAGTGGCCCTCCGGCGCTCCCGATCCCCTGGAGTCTGCCTGGAAGGGCGTCGAGCCGGTGGTTGCCAGGCCAGGGCAGTCCCTTGCGGACGCAGATGATGAAGACGCTCTGAGAAGGGCTGATGAAGAAGAAGAAGAAGATGAAGACGAGGGGGAGGAAGGGGAGGAGGAAGAAGGGCAGGAGGGTGGAAAGAGCGGTGAGAAGCCGGCGTTGCCGAAATCTTCTACAAAAGCTGTCCCCCGTGTGTTTTTTGGTGCTGTTTCCGGCGATGTTGCCAGAGAGACGGAGGAGGAGTACAGGGTCGACTCTGCCCCCAACAGGCGACCTGGGAGGGGATACAGGGTAGTCACAAAGGAGGCTGTGCTTCCTTCGGATCTGCTGAAGATTTTGGAGATTGCCTGGGAAGAAGACAGTGAATTGATCGAACGGCTTTTCCCGATGAGTGAGTCTGTCTGTACACCTGCCTGTAGGTATGCGTATGTCTGTGTGTGTATGCATTTGGATGTGAAGGGATAAAAGAAAAACATGACGGGAAGAAACGCAACAGGGAAGGGTACAGGAGGAGGGGATGTATCCCGTTCGTTCACTCAAAGGGGGATAAAGGGGGCTTTTCTCTTTCCCTCTCCTCTTCACTCCTCTTTGTGTCATGACTCCTTTGTGACCCCATTTCTTTCGCTCTTTCTTTCGCGTGTCACGACGTAACAATCAATTTCTGTAGGGAGGGCTCCTTTGTTGCTTTCCGTCTCGTCCACTTTACTCGTCTTTTGTCTCTCAATTCTTCTTCTCTTCTGTAATATCTGGTCAGCAGTATGCTTGAAGCACTGTTGACCCCTGACTGCACGCACGAACACGAACAGAAACATCCTGATGCATTACCATCGGAGGTTTTCTCCTTTGATAGTATCTCTTCTCTTCTCTTCTCTTCTTGTTGTGTTCTCTCTCTCGATCGTCTCCCTCGTCCGTCCTTGCAGCTCGCACTGCAGGGATAGGCGCCTTCTTCATGTCGGCCATCTCTGTGCCTTCCAATCTGGCCCGTCCCCTGAAGCCCTCCCTGACGTCCTCTGGGAGGGTGATTCTTCATCAGAGGACACTCGCTCTCCTCCAAGTTCGTCTTTTTTTCGGAATTTGTTCTTCGACCTTGGTTTCTTTCCTTCTGAATTGCCTTCAGGCTTTTGGTCGTCTTCTTGTTCTTGCCCGCTTCGTTCCTTTTCTCTTCATGTGATGCCGAAAGGCTCCCTCGTGCCTCTCTCTGCAAAGATTTTGTCTCTTTGTCGGTCAGATTGTCTGTGTGTGTGTGTGTGTGTTTGCTTCTTCACACGGTCTCCCTCTGTCAGTCAGTGAGATTGCCTCCATTTCGGCATGTCCCTCCCTCCCTCCCTCCCAACAAGGAAGAAGACAAGGCAAGACAAGGAAGGCCCGTTTGCACGTTTGCTTTGTTCTCAACACAGAGAGATAGATGTATGGGCAGGCAGCAGAACGGTCCTTTTAGGCGCGTGACGAGCATCAACTCGAACCAAATAGAAAGCCCGGTAGATTTTCTTTTCCGGAATTCAGGAAGAAAGGAAAAATGAAAGAAAGAATGCGTCAATCGATTGTTCGACTGATCTGCTTCTTGACTTACTGACTGACCCGTTCGTCTTGTCACAGGTGCTGGCAGCAGCGAAAAGCGTGGATGCGCTGCTTGTAGGGAAAGGCGGTGATTCGAAAGTGGCTGAGTTGCGGGGTCTGTCTGTGTCGGAGATGTTGAAGTCCAAGTCCTCTCGAAAGGCCCGGAGCGTTCTCGGAGGGCGCGTCCAGAAGGAAAAAGAAAAAGAGAAAGAGGGGGGCAAGGAGACGGGTGAGGGGGCAGAGGAGATTGAGGAGACGGGCACTACTTCTAGAATTGTGTTGGAGGGGATCCGATCCCTGGACCCAGGATTTCTGCAGAACGGGAAGGTCGCCATGAGACAGCTTCAACAGGCTATCAACGGGTACCTGGACAAGACGAAGGCCGCAGACCCGTCAGTCAGTCAGTCAGTCAGTAATCATGCAGCCTTTCTTACATCTCTCTCTCTCTCTCTTGCACATTTTGATATGGGCAAGCAGGTAAGCGGATAAGTACTTAGTCAGGAAAGGCAGGCAGGTGAGCTGTCTGAATGACTGCATGAGTAAGCCAGTGAGCCGGGCAGTCAGTGAGCGATTGAATGAGTAAGTAAGTGAGTGAGCTGGTCAGCGTGGAGTCAGTCAGGGCGTGGCTCAGTCAATCCGCAGGCAACAAATGCTGATTTTTTGCTCTCGGATTTCTTCTCATTGCAAAAACATCTCTTTGTGCTTGACGCAATTTTGCACCATGTATATGAATGATCTTTTCCGCTCAGGTCTTCGACAGAAAACGGAGTCCGTCAGCTGATCGAGAAGAAACAGGGGATCTTCCGCATGAAAATGATGGGCAAAAGAGTGAATTTTTCTGCAAGGTCAGTCAGTGAGTGACGGTGTCCTTAAGGGAATTACGGAGAGAGTTAATTGAGAAGAAGGTGTGTGCGCAGGTGATGTGTCAGTCAGTGAATGAGCTAGAGAGGAAGGGTGAAGTATGCGATCCGCTTCTTCCTTTGAGGACAGGAAGACTCTGGTCTCTCCTTTTTCTGCATGCACGTCTATCTGCATGGCTTCGTCATCTTTCTCGCACATCATGCGCATGCTTTCTAACACGCATGCACACACACTCTCTCACACACGATCCATCTCTCTCTCTCTCTCTCTCTCTCTCTCTCTCTCTCTCGGTGCAGATCTGTGATCTCCCCCGATCTGAACATAGACCCCAATGAGATCGGGGTGCCCACCGTTATCGCCAAACGTCTCCACTTCGAGGAGAAGGTGACCTCAGAGAACTTCAAGTGGCTGAGGTCACTAGTCATCAAGGGACCCCGGTTTTGGCCTGGGGCCATCTACGTGATTGAGCAGGAGGGCAGAAAGTGAGTGAGTGAGTGAGTGAGTGAGTGAGTCCGTCCAGAGAGATCTGCACAGACAGAAGAGCAGTGCCGCTTACTGGGGGAAGCGCGAAGAGAGATGAGAAGTCGGAAGAGCAGAAAAAGGGCAAACAAGAGAGGTCTTACACTTTTTGCCCTCCCTCTCTTCGTTTCTTTCTCTGGTTGCTTTCTGGCCCAGACCCCCCTTCCCCCCGCGTCTCTCTCTTGCCTACTTCAGAAGATTTTGCAAGCTTTTCATTTCGCGTTTACCTACGGCGGGGCGGGAGGGAATGCAGTCTCCCTGCAGTGTACTACAGCATCACCAATATGTCACTTAATCCATTCTATACCTTATGATGGAAAAACCGCACTGAGCTGGTCAACCTCCTTTTCTGCTCAGGAAATCCCTGGAGTTTCTGAGCAGCGCGGAGAGGAAAAAAATCGCCCGGCAAGTTCTGCCTGCAGTTCCGCGTCCTGAGGCAGACATGGAGGGGGGAGTGGCGGTGATGCGGAGACGGGACAAGGGGCTTCGATACACAGTTGTCAGTTTTTCTTGCTGGCTGTTCTTTCCCCTTCTTCCCCCTTTCACCTTCTTTGTATTAATATAACACGTTTGGACACGGAAAGTTTTACCCGTTCTCTGTGTCTGTCGCTGTCTCTTTCTCGCATTCGCACACACACATACACACACACAAACACACACACACAGCTTGCAGTGATAACAGGCAAAGCTCAGTCTGCATCAGGTGATCGACAGGCCGTCTCCCCGGTCTGTTGGTCGCTTTGCGTGTCTGCATGGGTGTAGGTGTACTTGGGTGTGGCTTGGGAAGAGACCAGGGGAAGCCACGAGTGCCTCTGTGTATATCCGCACGTGCGCGTGTCTATAGAGAGAGATCTGCAAAGAAGAGAAGTCTACCCGCGCCCGTGTGCATGGAGAGAACATGAGCGCGGCATGTCCGTTTGTGCTCACGGATGGGCGCATGCAAAGGGAGTTGCATTGGTTTGCGCTCGATCTTCTTTCTCCGTCACTCTTTTGCATGTTTGTTTAAGTGCGGCCTTGCTCCCTCCCTACCTCCCTGCCTGCATGTTTACAGGTAATGCGTCACTTGATTGACGGCGACGTGGTGTTGATGAACCGGCAGCCGTCCCTCCACCGGCCCTCGATTATGGCGCACATGGTCAAAGTCATGCCGGTGTGTTCGTTCAGTTTTGAGAAATGAGTAGCACACGTAGTTGGTGCATTGAAACTCCCGCCTGAAGAGATCCATGTGCACTGGTGGTTACTGGACGAAGTGTGGACTGGGTTGAATGGTAAAGGCTTGGTCTCTTTTGTGCAGCATTTTGTGCCGATTCCACGTAGCACGAAATCTCTCTTCTTTGGAAGAGATCTCACCTGCGCTGCTGTTCATCGTATGGTCATGCGACGTTGGTCCCCGTCTGTATCTCATTTTCTCCACCTGTCTGTAAGCGTCAGACGCTTTCTATCCTTAAGAAAGAAGGAAAGGAAGGAAGCGAAGGCGAAGGGAGAAAACAGAAGAAGGGCTGGGAAGAAAACAACGACCAGGCAGTGAAAAGTCAATACCTTTTCTTTTGCTCCCTTCCAGCGGCTTCGCAAGCAAGGGGGGGAAACGACTGAACGTTTTTCGTTCTGTTTTTTGCTCAACTGGCTTCTTGAGTTTCTTTCCCTCCTCCTGCAGAGATATGAATCCCTTCTTTCCCCTCCCCTCCTCTCTTCCCATGCAATCCATGCACCCACATGCAGGGCATGAAAACCTTCAGACTCCACTACACGAACTGCAACACCTACAATGCCGACTTCGACGGTGACGAGATCAACATGCACTTCCTACAGGTACGTCTAGTTTTTCTTTTCTCATGGCGGTCGTTTCCCTGCAGAAGGGGTGCAAAAAAGAAGAACGATAGCCAGACGAAGTAAAGAAGGAAAGACACAGACTGGTGGAGGAGAAGGTAAGCTCAACATATCCTCTTCTATGCAGAGAGAGGTCAGAGTTTTTTTTGTCCGCCTTTCGTCTCTTTTTGGATTTGCCCAGCCCAGTTGATGCGGAGGAGACGGAAAGTTGAGGCAGGCACACCATGAATGAAGGGTTTGCAAAGGCAGATTGAAACAGAATGCCCCGCCGGTCTTCCTTCCTATCGCTGTGGTCATTGAGAGAGAACACACAGGGGATCTGCCTCTTTGAGTAACCTGGCGAAAGAGCTGCGCCGGTATGAGGAGGGAGTGTTTCTGTCCAAATGCTATCAAATAGAAAAGATCGGCATGCGTTGCTGGGCTCAATTTTCTTTAGTTGAATCTTCAAAAAGTGCTCTTCTCTTCTCTTCTTTTCTGTTTGATGGATCCCGGTGAGGTCTGCAGAGTGACCAGGCGAGGGCAGAGGGCCATATTCTGATGGATGCCGACGAAATGTATTATACAGCGAAGGACGGGTCTCCTCTCCGTGGGCTCATTCAGGTGCGTTGGTGTTCGTTTACTTACTCTGTCTTCAGATCGATTGATTGGCAGACGTGAGATGTGTACATATGGGGGTAGCCTTCAGCATGTGGGCTGATGCAGGTGTGTCTTGTCGTCTGTCTCTCTTTCTTCTTTCTCTCCCACTGCCCGCTCGACCTCTCTCTCTCTCTCTCTCTCTGCGCGCGCATGGTCTCACCGCTTTATTGTCCTTCGTCTTTTGTTGTGACTGTTTCTTTTTCTCTGTGTTCCAGAGGGAAGGCAGACAGACTTTCACTGCCCTTCTGTCTTGCAGTACCCTGCGGAACGGCAATTTTATTTTTCTTCTTCTTCGTACAAGAATGGCACTTCGTGAGATCAGCATGCATGACATCAGCATCACAGTGGACTCACGTGCGCTTTCCGAACGTTGCCCCGTAAAGCTTGCTTGTGTGGCATACGTGCTACAACGGCCTCTGTGCAGGACCACTGTCTTGGTGGTGCTTTCCTGACTTCTCGCGACACATTCTTGGAGAAGGATGAGTACGAGCAGCTCGTCTACGAAGGCATCTACAGGTTCTTTCACCAAGGGACGATGAACACCGTGCAGATGTGGCAGCCTGTGTACGGGCAGGACCAGCGACAGAGTGGAGAAGGGTTGTTGGACCTGAAAGAGGGCAAGAAGAACCTGGCACGCATGAGACGGAAGAACAAAGGGTCCCAAGGGGGGGAGGGGAACGACGATGAGGACCTTTTGGGGATCGACAAGGGAGAGGACTCAGACGATATCCTCGAGACGGAAGAGTTGAACATCTTCGGGAAGAAGTTGGGCGCTGTAGATCAAGTCGGCAGTGTCAGGCACTGCATCCGAAGGGGGTCAGTCAGTCAGTCAGTCCGTCATTCGATCTGCACATTCTTTTCTTTTTGTTTGCGTTCACGTTCCGTCCAATTTGGATGACATCCAGAAAAGATGGGGTGAAAAAAGAAAGCAGGGGAGGAATGACGCACGAGGAGGGGGAAGCAGGTCATCATTGCAGAAACAAGGAACGCATTCGCCTTGTCCTGTATCAAATTGATTTCGTCGTTTCGACTTTCCTTCGGTCCATTTTTCCAGCGTGTGCTTCTGCGTCTCCAAGCAAACCGATCTGAAACCAGCAAGAGGTATGTATTTACTCGTGGGCTGAACGAGTTGCGTAGGGGGCGGTGGGGCTCCACAAAATTGAACGTAAACGATGAAACATACTCGTGTGTGTGTGTGTGTGTGCCCCGAAATTCACGTCTGTATTTGGGATTGTGCGCTGACAGACAATGGGAGATCGCAATCGAACAGCAACACATCAGCGGACTCTCTTGTCTGTGTGTCCATGCATGATGGTCCATGTGTCTGTCCATGTAGTGTTGCGGTACGTCGGTGAAATTTCTCGAAGGAAGGTATTTTTGTTGAAGAACACTATTTCGTGTCCGTATCGTCTCGGTGCAGCGACCCGATGGACGAGATCCATCGCACAACGCCCAACAAGGAAATGCCAGAGAAGCTGCGGGTGAGGACAGAACCTCCGGCGATCGTCTGGCCTCGGCCTCTCTACACAGGTAGGTGCGTTGGGTTGCATGGTAGGTGGGTGAGTAAAGCTAGAGAGGTTGGTTGACTCGGGGGGTCAGGAGGCTCAGGGGACTCTTTCGAGAGTCTTCACTGCAGGGGTCACGCAGAGACATGACGTGCACCCTTTTATAATGTTTTTTTTTTTCGTTTTGTTTCTTCTTTCGTTTTGTTTCGTCCTTTCTGTCCTTTTCGACTGTGTCATCCTGTTTGTGCGCATTTGAGGCTCTTTTTCGTTTTCGTGTCGACAGAATCCGGGCGCGTCTTATTCTTCCCTGTCGTTTTCTTGTATTTTTCTTGTTTTTGTTGGATTATGTGTAGATGTTTGTATTCTGAATGTGCCTGTGCAGGCAAGCAGGTGTTCACCTCAGTGTTGAAGAACGTCGTGCACAGATGCATCGAGGCCAGACTTCCAGAGGGAGAGTCAGTCAGTCAGATGGCAGGGGGGTGGTGGTGTGCGCATGCCTCTGTGTTTGGGGGGTGGGGGGGGTTCAGTCATACATGCTGAGGAAGGATTAATATTGATACACATGCACAAACAACGAAGCCAGTACAGAGCACGAAAGTCAGAAGACCCAAGGCTGACGAAACGAAGGACAGAGAAAAGTCCGCTTGCGCGCTTCTTTTCAATCATGTGCATGCATAGATGATGCGCTCCATGCTTTGAGGCATGCATCGAGGGAGCGAAAGGGAGAGCCCACACGCTCTCTCTAGGTGCGTTCCCTGATAGAAATTGAGCAATGTGTAGTCAACATGAGAAAACGCCTGGCTGCATAGAAGCACTCTCTCTCGCTTTTCAAATAAGTATGCCGAGCGAAGTGGTCACTGAGTGGGTCATCATCGAAATGCATTCAGAGAAGGCTGTCTTCACTCTCGAACGATTCAGAAAATTCGGAGGCATCGACTACGACGGAAAGTCCAAAACTCCAGGGACGGCCTGGGGAGGGAAAGACGAGGGGCCAACCGATGAGGGGGAAGTGGTCATCAGGTCAGTAGAAGATCCTTCATGCATCGAAATTGCTGCGTTTCCCTTTTTTCCTCTCTCTCGCTCTCGCTCTGTGTGTGTGTGTGTGTGTGTGTGTGTGTGTGTGCATGTGCCTCTGTCTCTGTCTCTCTCTCTCTCTCTCTCTCTCTCGCTCTGTGTGTGTGTGTGTGCAGAGAGTCGGAGCTTCTGGGTGGGGTGATTGACAAGTCACAGATCGGTGCGAGCTCTTATGGGGTCGCCCATCAAGTCTGTTCTTTTTCGTTCTGTCCTTTGTGTGGAACGTTTTGTTTGACTTCGTTTGCTTCTTTCAACCCTTCTCTCTCCTATTTGTGACTGTTTTTCTGCAATCTCGGTCGTTCTCTCTCGTCATCTTTTCCTTTGATTTCCCACATCGCTCTTACACGCATAAGACTATGTGGATGCACATGGACTGAAACTTTGTCAGTGTCCGCATGTACTTCTGAATGCTCTCCTCCATTTATCAAATTGAAAGTATTTGAGCCGTCGGAATGGGCAAAATTCGTGTGGCTTTTTTATATGTATGGAAAGAGACAAGAAAGTGCTGTGTATCTGTGCTATGTCTGTATATAACGCAAGAGGTTCTTTTTTGCGGTCTTCCCCTCTGCCCTTGCAGATCTTTGAGTTGGGGGGTCCCCGTACTGCCGGTCTCTTTTTGGCTGCGGTCGGTCGGTGCTTCACTGCATACCTGGCCAACAGGGGGTTCTCCTGTGGACTCGGGGATCTGTACATGAACCAGGTGTGTGTGTGTGTGTGTGTGTGTGTGTGTGTGTGTACATCTATGTGTGTGGTCTATGTGCGTGTGTGTGTCTGTGTGTGCGCGCGAGGGGAACGGGTCAAAAATCAAGCGGTCTGGAGACACAAAGAAGAGGTGGACCCCTTTCGTGCATTGAGATCTCTCCTTCGGCACAAATCTCCTCATGGGCAGATTTCCGGAATTGTGGAAATTCAAGAAGAGTATGAGAGTGTGGACATTCGAGTTTGGGTGTTCTTCTTCGCCTTTTTCTTCCCTCCTGCTTTCCCTCCCTCCTGCCCCTCTCTCGCTCCCTTTCCAGCGGCCTTTCTCTTTTGTCTGAGGGATAGGTTGGTCGATGGAGCGCTCGCATTATTGCGATGCCAGAGAGAACAGCCGCAAGAAAATGCGCATTGTCACTGTCTTTCAGCTCCTTCGTCCGGTTGTCCAAGTGATTGCAGGAGGGGGAGTGCAAGCGCGAGGCCCTATTGCGAAAAGTCTACAGGCTCAACGTGAGCACTCTGCAGGGGTGAGTCGGAAAAGAGGGTTCAGAGAGAGATTTTGTGGTCTAGCCTGAGAGTGGTTGTGCATGTAAACCTTTCTCATTTCCCGGACAGTCAGGTTGAGCGCGCTGTCGCTGAGACTGGAATCTAAAACAGAAGTCCGTCTGGTCTCCTCTCCTTTTCTTTCGGTTGTTTGTTGATTCCTTGCTCCCTCCTTTACTGTTCGTCCAAAGACCGTGAGTAATCGGTGTGCGTGCAGATATGTGGGGGGGACTCTGCTGAAGGAGCCGATAGAGGGCACTTCAGTACTCGTGTCTCCTCAGGCTGCGGCTGTGTGCGAGGCGGGGAAGGTCGGCTCTGGGGGCCGGTGCGATTCCTTCGTGACGTCTGTTGTTCGTGTGTGTGTGTGTGTGTGTGTGTGTGTGTCTTTTGTTTGGCTTTGAGTGGTTTGTCTGTCATCTTGCTCCTTTCTGCGTCTATTGTTCCTCTTTGTCTCTGACTGTTTGTACGTCCTGTGCGTACGTATGCCTCTTCATGTAGTTGGTTGTCTGTATGAAGACTCAGATAGAGAGAAAGAGCATCCTTGGTGAATGAGTTGTCTGTCTGTTTTGATCGTGACGGGATTTCTTCGAGGAGATGCATTCTTGTGACGTGTGGAAGGGACTCTCTCGGAAGTTTCTTCTAATTCTGCATGCAGCTGGAGTCGAAAAAGAAGACGAAAAACGCGGCCGGGAAGGGGGGGGAGGGAGATGAGGACAAGGTGCGGCTTTACCTCCACGGCCGAGAGTTCGAGCACAGACCCGCAATGTTGGATGCTAGGCTCATAGTCAGTCTGCCTGTCTGCCTCTATTCTGTTCCCTCCCCCTTCGTCCCCTGGTATCATCACGATCTTTTCTTGTGAGCCACTTTATCTCACTGTTCTCTTTCAGATGCTTGATCGTTTGCAGAACACAGCTTTCTCTCTTTCGGCATGTTGAGCAGTGGTGGTATCAAATTTTGGCTCATTTGTGGCATCCAAGAAGAAGGACGGAGTCTATGCCCACCAGTGTTTGTTCACATACGGAGGCGCCTGTGCAGACGAAGTACCCTGTCTGTTTTCTTCGTCCATTGCGGCAGACAGCGTTCTTGTTTCTGTTTCTTTTCAACAGAGAATGATCCCGTTGTTCTTTTTGCACATGAACACTCATTCTGAACTCCCTCCGTGCAGGCCGCCATCAGAGCCGAGTTCGGGACCCAACCTCTGAAGGAGAGGGAGACGCTGAAGACTCTGGAGAAATTCGGCAAGATGACCATGGGGGCAACCTCGGGGGAGAACGGGCAGATCTGCGGAGGGCCTACTCTCCAAGTCAAGTTTCCCCACAACGGGTTCCACTCGATGGTCCTGACGGGGGCAAAGGGCTCATCGGTCGGTCGGTCGGTCGGTTGTCGTGTACACATCCATCCATGATTTGATTCCACCCGGGTGGATGGTCGGAGGGGGGCATGCAGGGGGAAGTTCGATCGGTTTCCGCATGCGTGACATCGTGACTTGAAGGAATCTCATTCTCATCTCGCAGAGGGCCCGGCTCCTTTGTTTGAAGTGTTCATCTTTCCTCAACATTTTTCTGGCTAAACGTGTTGCTCCTGTTCTCTTCTCTGGGTTTCGCTTTCTGAGATATATGGGGATGCAGGGTTGGGTCTCTTTTGAGGGTGTGTGGCCTCTGTTGCAGTGCTTGGAACAAAAAAAGGAAATGCAGGTTTCCGTGTATGCGTACATGTATGCTTTCACGTGTTTATGTGTGTATGTATGTATGTATGTATGTATCAAATATATATGTATATGTGTATATATATATATATATATATGTGTGTGTGTGTGTGTGTGTGTGTGTGAGAGTGTGTGTGTGTGTGTGTGTGTGTGTGTACTGATAAATGCATTTGCACCCGCAGGTTAACTACGGCATGATCACCGGGTTTCTCGGACAGCAGGAGATTGAGGGAAGGCGGCCGACCGTGATGGCCTCTATGAAGTCCCTCCCCTCCTTCGCTGAGTACGACGTGGGACCCCGGGCCACGG
Source organism: Chromera velia (assembly GCA_018398765.1). Classification (NCBI taxonomy): domain Eukaryota; family Chromeraceae; genus Chromera; species Chromera velia. Next base: position 48,299 of record JAHBMJ010004022.1, on the reverse strand, counting down.
GGTTCATTGGGGACAGGTACCTGACGGGATTGAGGCCGCAGGAGTATTTCTTCCACTGCATGTCTGGAAGGTGGGTTGGTGAGTCGGTGGGTGGGTAGGTGGGTGGGTGGGTTGGTAGCTTACTTGGTTGCTCTGGGCTCCTTCGGGGTCGGTCCTTTGGAGGGGTTGGATGGAGTGCTGTTTGGAGACGGTACGGGAGGATGGGTGGGTTGGTGAGAAGGGAGGGACTGCGCGGAGGGCAAGGAAGGCACACAGAGGCATGCACAGACAGGCAGAAAGAGGGAGAGGGAGAGGGAGAGAGAGAAAGAAAGAGGGAGAGAGAGAGAGAGAGAGAGAGAGAGAGACAGAGAGAGAGAGAACGGGATGATCACTTTCCGAGCTTTTCATCCTTTTGTGACTGTCGTATGGATTCGTTACGATTTACTGCTGATTTTTTCCTCATTGCTGGGACGGTTCTGCAAATATTACAAACAAACGTCTCCGTGAAAGCAGCCCAACTCGATGATCTTTCTCTTCTTCACAATGGATGCAATCAAGCATGCGATTAGTGAATGAATGAATGAATGAATGAATGAATGAACGAACGAACAACCATCCACGTGCAGAGAGGGTCTCGTGGACACGGCCGTGAAGACGGCTCGGTCGGGTTATCTGCAACGGTGTCTCGTGAAGGGAATGGAGGGGTGCCTCGTCGAATATGACGGCAGCGTGAGGGACTCTGGTGAGTATCTGTTCTAGTAGACTCTCATTGCATCGTCCTGTTTAGAGCTGGAGTGTTTTGCCTCTCCGCCCCTTATTTGCAGGAAATGGCGCTTGCATGCTTCGGAACACAGACGTCGCCTGCACGCACATAACTCTGAAAGATTGATTCTCCCATGCAGACGCTCCTCGTGCATGAAGGAAGAGAAGCATCGAGGCCGTAGTCTTCTGCGAAGGTTTTTCCTTTTGTTTTGTCTTTCATGAGCATCAAGATTTCTCACTCTGGCTGTCTGTCTATCTGTCTGTCTGACTGTCTGTCTGTCTGTGTGTCTGTCTGTCTCTTTGTCTGTCTGTCTGTCTGTCTGTCTGTCTGTCTTTCCGTCTGCCTGTCTGTCTGTCTGTCTGCAGACGGGAGCATCGTCCAGTTTGCGTACGGAGAGGACGGGATCGACACCACCCGCACGAGTTACCTGGAGAAGTTTGAGTGCGTCCCCTTTCCGCTTCTTTTTTTTGCTTGTCTTGTCAGTGTTTGAATGCGTGGATCTGTGCATGCATGCACTTGTGAACGCAGCTGTACGCTACATGCATACATGCATACTTTATTGCGAAGGAAATCAATGTTGGTTCTGATCTCTCTCGGATGCTGTCATCTCAGCTGGGTTCTCGTATGCGCACCATGGGGGGCAGAAGTTGATCGACACAAGGAAGTTGCGGCCCTCTTTTGCTCTCCCCTCCCGCCCCTTCATCGGGCGTCTTCCTTCCTTCCACCACTCTGTGTTTCAGAGAGAAAAAGAGCGAGAGAGTTTGTATGCATGCATGCATACGTATACACATTCGACTGTTGCAGTGTTGCACTGCAACACGAACCGATTGAGAGGGCCCGGTTCAAGCTGGACAAGGCCGAGAAGAACGCCCGGGTGCGGACTGCCGTAAAGAAGAGACTGAAATACGAAGTCTTGGGAGAGGTCCATCAGACAGCAACGCTCTCTGCTAAAGGTGAGTGAGTGAAACGAGAAATTAGATCCGCAGCGGCTTTCCCGTGAGTGAGGTTTCTTTCTCTTTCGTGACCGTCTTTCCTTCTTTCTTCGCGTGGCATAGAACCGTGACGCAAAATTGTGCACACCCCCTTTTTTGATGAAGACCTCGACACCACGCTCGGCTCCTGCCTAACGCACCTGCATCTATCACGAAAGCTGACTCTTGCAGTCTGTATGTTATTAGAAAATCTGAGATCATTTGCGCACCCAGGAATGACGACAATCATCGAAAATGTGTTACCCTTCCTTCCCCCCCCCCCTTTCCCCGGATCACCTATGCATGAAACGGGAGGGAGGCGGATGCAGGGCACGGAAAGGGGACCCTGATGGACCCCACCACAGCTGCCTACCCTCCCCACACAGAGCCCACCGTGGTCTCGGAAAAGTATCACAGAGCCATCAGAGAGGTCAGGCAGTCAAGTGGATTCAGAAAGGCCGTTTGGAGTGTGTAAGGTGCAGGGGGGGAGATGCGGAGTAAAAAGGCCGATAAGTGAGAGACTCCTGTTTTCTTAACTTTTCGCGGCTCTTCTCTCGGGCCCCCGCGGCAGAATTTTGCGGACAGCCATGCGGTCGGTCATTCAACCAGTCACTCTCCTCTTTGCATCGTTTCCCTCCCGTGCCTCTCCTCTGCGATGCAGTTTGCGAAGAAGGTCGGGAGGCAGGAAAAAGAAAAGGAGGGGCCCACAGGAGAAGATGCGGACCCAGGAAAGAAGAGGGGCAGGAAGTCCGACAGTTCAGGTAACGGCGGAAAGAAGGCCAGAGGAGGAGGAGGAGACGGAGACGGAAAGGAGACGACACGACTGACAGACCCAGAGAGCATCGAAGAGTTCCTCCGTCTTCGCTACAGCCGTCACCTGGTGGCTCCAGGAGAGGCTGTGGGGGCTCTGGCGGCGCAGTCAATCGGGGAGCCTTCAACTCAAATGACCCTCAACACATTCCATTTGGTGGGCTTTCCTTTCCTGTCTGTATAGAGATCGATTCTCTTTTCGATTTGTTTTATTGCTGTGCTGTGTCCCAGAAGAAAATCCTCAAAATGCGATGGTGTCCCTATTTTCGCTCATCCACTTTTGTTGGCCTCCTCTTCTGAGTTGTCATTCATTCAGAAGTTTGAAATGCGTTTTGATGTGCTCTCTCGACACACGGAATCTCAAAACAATTAATGTCAATTTGTTTTCAGGCCGGTTCGGGAGGTGCGAACGTGACTCTGGGCATTCCCCGTCTGCGCGAACTTCTGCAAACCACCGCCCCGGCCTCAACCCCCGTGATGCACCTGGCAATCAGGAAACGACATGGAGAGAAGGGGGTGCAGGAGACTGTCAGAATGGCAGTGCTGGTCGGTCGCCCCTCGTGGCCCCCCCTTTCCTCCTCGAGGGCCCTCAATAGAGAGAAGCGAATAGAGGTCCCCACCGACATCAACATATAAGTACTTGGTCGCCGTCCTTCCTGTGCACGCAGACAGAATGCAGGCCAAGAAAGACGGTGACATTTCTTCTTAGTGCTTGCCTAGCGAAGTTTTTTCATCTCCATGTTGTCTTCTCGTTTTTCACACACACTGATTCCCCTCGAACATGGTTTTTTTACCGGTCCCATTCATCTGACTGGTCTTTCCTGTCCGTATGTCCTTGTCTGTGTGTGCGTGGGTGGTTTGAGACTTCGCGTTTTTGCTGCAGATGTGCCAAATGCTGACAAGGCTTCCCTTGCGCAACATTTCGCGATTCATCGGGGCGAGGCAGGTCACCATCCAGGAGGTCGGTCCGTCGGGCTGTCAACTTAGCTAGAATCATCTTCGTTTCCATTGTTTCCAAACGCCTGTGCCACTCGAGCAAAGACATAACTCGAAATTCAGAGCGCGATACAGGTCTGAATATCTTATGACAGAAAGTGTGTGAGAGCTTTCCCAGAAAGTCTTGCTGCCTGTCTGCGCATTGTCTTTTCTGAGGTGCACAAAGGGAGGGGACGACATCTCTTGCGTGCATTTCTGAATTGAATGCCCGCCTGCAAACGCAGAGGCGCCGGACCAAGCACTGAGCAAGAGAGTGTCCACTGGCCCACCACTGTACATAATCATTCATAGATACCACACGCATTAATGGCGCCTGTCTTCTGATTGCTTCACAGGCCAAGGGGAGGAGACGCGAGACGGTGAGCACGGAGATCAAAATCAAGTTAATCTCCTTCGAGATCCTCAGGTTGGTCTCTCTGCGTGCAGTTAGTCAGTCGGGCGAGGGGTGGGTCGTTGGGTGTGTATCTATTTGGCTGTGTATCTCTTTGGGTGTGGAGAGATCTGTCGAGTCCTCTGTGCATGTGCGCCTAGGGGGGGGGTTTTGTCCTCTCGCTTTGTCTTTGGCGGGCGGATTGCCTCTCACTGCGAGAGATAGACTTATAGGAAGGAATTTCGGTTTCGCGTTCTTTTTTCTGGCTTCCTGCTCCTTCGTATATTGCCGCGTCCGTGCATCCGCACCCATGTGTCGCAAGAAATTGCAGTGCATTTCATCGATGCCTCCTCTCTCATTCTTCTTCTGTGTGTGTACGTGCGTGTGCAGGCAAGGTATTCCTGGATGCACCATGGCTGCCCTCGGGGCTTTCCTTCACAGGCATTGGACTTCTGAGCTCGTGAAGCAGGTCTGGATCTTCGTTGTCGAATCGGTGGCTGACCGCGTTCGGAAGCTGGCCGACTCCGGCAATCTGACGCAGAAGTTCGCGTCAGACGAGGTGTTCGAAGCTCTGAGGCTGGACAGGGGGGGGCGTGAGTGTCGTCACTGGATCTCGTTGATCAAGAAAGTGGTGAAGCACGAGAAGAAACTGACCTCGAGACCCAGTCACATGACTGCCAGAGGGGTGTTCGGGGGGAATGCGCACATGAGAAGGGACGAGGAGGATCAGGAGGACGAGGGAGAGGAAGAAGAGGACCGAGAGGAGCGGGAGGAAGAGGATGAAGAGGAGTTTGCTAGAGTCTTGGAGGGCGTTGAAGAAGAAATGGATGACGAGGAAATGGAAGAGGAGGATGAGGAAGAGGGTTCTTTTCAAAAGAGCAAAAAGAAGAAGAAAAGGAAAGTCAGGGGGAAGACGGAGGAGGACGAAGATTCGGATGAGGAGATGGACGACGATCACGATGGACAGAGAAGGAAACTGAAGGCCAGGGCGAAGCAGGTGTTGGATGATGAGGACGCAGGGAGTGACATAGATGCAGGGGATGAATCAGAAGAGGACCGGGAGGACGAGGATGGAGAAGAGGGGGTGGGTAGAAGGGGAAGGGGGTGGAGAGGCAGGAGGAGGGAGGGGCGAGAGACGGAAGACGAAGGAGAAGGAGCAGGAGTATCTGCTGGGGGCCGTGTAATTGGAGGGTCAGTTGCTGTAACGATGGAGTGTCCAGACTGTCTCAGTGCTTTTCTCTTTTTCTCCTCTTTTGACTCTGTTTCTGCTTTCCTTCCTTGCCCTCTCATCCATATGCGTTCGATCTGCCCTCTACTTCTATTGGGGGCATCCTCCTACGTACTTCCTCATGGTATGAAGCGGCATTCGCGTCTGTCTTCATGACCATCCGACCCCAGTTTGAGTGTGGTGAGGCATACAGACACGCAGGCGCGTGTGCTTTTTGACATGTGCCTTGATGTCAATAGAGCGTTGTTCGCACTTGTCTGCGAGGGGGTCTGTGTGTGCATGCAGGGCTTACGGGAAAGAGATGTCGAAGATGCAGAAGGACAGCAGGGGTACGTGAGGGAATTTTCTCTCTCTTTCTGTCTCTCTCTGTCTCTCTGTCTCTCTCTTCCGGGGAGTGGGTGGGCGGCATTCCGTGTGTGTGCCTTTCTGTCGTCTCTGTCGTTTGCGTTTCTGCGTTTCTGTCGGGCGGGCATCTGGTTCCTCTTTTTTTCTTTTTTGGCCTTGCTTGGTCTTCTTTTCTGTGAAGATCGCGACGCAGTTGTGCTTTTTCTCGTCGCGAATTTTGTTCATTTCCTTCTCGTTTTCTCCGATTCCCTTCCCTTCCCTGCCCCCCTCTTTGCTTGCAGGGAGGCGACTGGTAAGAGAGACCCGCTGGGACCCCGACGAGATGGTCGGTCCGTTCGTTCGTTTGTTTTCTGGAGTGCCTGCATGCACTTCTTTTCTTTGCCACACTCTTGGGACGCTGTGCTACTCTCCTCCTTATGTCCTCTCCTTTACCCGCACTCTCTGTGCTGGCCTCTTCGAACCCTCCAGACGCTTCTTTTGCCTTCCTTGTTTTTCCGTCCATCCATTCAGAAAAGACTTGGGACTTTTGCCCGCTCTTTCTTTCGTCCTTTCTTCTTTCGGCAATAGCGGACACAAATGAGTGCGTATGCAGTTGAGCTGTATTATTTTTCTGCCGACAGGAAGGAACAGAGCGAGAGGGAAAAAGAAGAAGAAATGAAGCAAAAAACAAAGCAAGAGAGAAAGAGTGGAACGTGTCCCGACTGAACATAAATCACTTTTCGCCTATGTGGTCTGCCACCCTGCATGCAGGAGTACACGGTGATTCTGGAGCACCCGATAGTCCCGGAGTTCATCCCCGCACCCCTGGACTTCCTCCGTCCAGCTCTCAAAGCAGCCTCCCGTCTTCACGTCAACAAGATAGAGGGCGTGCACAAGGCCGCTCTCGTCAGGCACGCTCCAGAGGAAATCGTGAGTTGATAACCCCCTGGGAGGCCGCAATTGAATGTGAGAAGCAGCGAGTAAATGAGGGGCTGTTTCCATCCCTTTGAATGTGTCTGGGGGGAGGAAGCGGAAATGGGGGGGGCGGCTTTTCCTCTCTCTGCGCACGTCGCGTGCGGCTGCCGTGTGCACTGTTTGTGGGCGCGTATGTTGGTGTCTGTATCTGGGTGAGTACATGCATGGGTGTGTGTGCTTTGGTGTGCGTTTGTGCAGGCCCACTCGGCGACCGGTCATGAATACGAGATCGTGACTGAGGGTGTGAATCTGTTTGCCGCAGCACAGCTTTCAGACGAATGGATTGATCACACAAAGTGAGTACGTCAGCTGCTTCTTGTGTGATCTGTGTGAAGAGAAGTTTGTTTTAGAGTTGCAGAGGTGGTGAGCGCGTTCTTCTGTGACTATCAGAAAAACAGGCTGTACCTTTTTTTCCTCAACCGGCTCTTCTGCTTCGCATTACAGCATGCAGGTACTGAGCTCTACCCGGCGCCATTCATTTGCCTGCCTGTTCAGGTGCCAACCCCCCTTTCCCTCTTTCCCCCCCCTTTCTTTTAATTACTCTGCCGGATCGTTCGTTCGTTCGTTCCTTCGTTCGTTCAGGTCCAGGGCCAACGACATCGTGCCTGTGTTCCTTACGTTGGGGGTGGAGGCAGCTCGGGTGGTCTACATTCAACAGGTGTGTGAGTGAGTGCTCTCTCTCTCTCTCTCTCTCTCTCTCTCTCTCTTTCTCTTTGCCCCTTTTCCCTTTTTGTAGTCTCTTCCTGATCCCCCCGTGCCTTTTCTGTCTATGCTGCCTCGATCCCTCTGCTCGTGTGGGAACGTTCGTAATGACCCGTCCACCCAAGCTTTCTCTCTCTGCTGACAGAGACGTCTATGAAATGCCTGCGTCCAGGAGGGACGTCCAGCCGCACAGCTTCGACAAAAGTTGATTCCTTTCCTACCCTCACTTCGTAGAAGCTCTGACCTGTTCTCTTTTCCTCCTTTTCCCAACACGGACAGGCGGTCCAAAGAAACGGCAAAAAGCCTCTTTCACTCCTTCTTCTTTGACGACTCGGTACCTCCACCCTTGTGTCGATTCTGTATTGAATGAGACCTCGTGCAGCGAGCTGTGTCGAATGGTGAATGAATTTGTCGTCCGCTTTGTATCTCAGAAAAGGTGGGGGGGGTGACTCTCCCTTCGTCCTTCTACAGAGTCGGCTTCGGTGTTTGACACCCATGAACATGCATTGATACAAGAGTCGGCATGCATGCACGCATGAAAATCCATTTATTTCTCTGCAGTTGGCGTTGGTGTTTGACGCGTATGGAATCAAGGTCGACAAGCGGCATCTCTCCTTGATCAGCGACTTCCTGTTCAGATCGGGGAAGCTCAGGGCATTCAACAGGTCCGTCTGTCTGTCTGTCTGTCTGACTGTCTGTCTGACTGTCTGACTGTCTGTCTGTCTGTCTGTCTGTCTGTCTCTCTGTCTGTCCGACTGTTTTGTCTGTCTGTCTGTCTGTCCGACTGTCTTGTCTGTCTGTCTGTCTGTCTGTCTGTCTGTCTGTCAGAAACATATAGTCTGTCTGTCCGACTGTCCTGTCTGTCTGTCTGTCTGTCTGTCCGACTGTCTTGTCTGTCTGTCTGTCTGTCCGACTGTCTTGTCTGTCTGTCTGCCTGTCTGTCTGTCTCTCTGTCTGTCCGACTGTCTTGTCTGTCTGTCTGTCTGTCTGTCTGTCTGTCTGTCCGTCCGACTATCTTGTCTGTCTGTCTGTCTGTCTGCCTGTCTGTCTGTCTCTCTGTCGGTCCGACTGTCTTGTCTGTCTGTCTGTCTGTCTGTCTGTCCGACTGTCTTGTCTGTCTGTCTGTCTGTCTGCCTGTCTGTCTGTCTCTCTGTCGGTCCGACTGTCTTGTCTGTCTGTCTGTCTGTCTGTCTGTCTGTCTGTCTGTCCGACTGTCTTGTCTGTCTGTCTGTCTGTCTGTCTGTCCGTCCGACTGTCTTGTCTCTCTGTCTGTCTCTCTGTCTGTCTGTCTGTCTGTCTGTCTGTCTACCTGTCTGTATGTCTCTCTGTCTGTAAAAAGAAACATGTAGTCTGTCTGTCTGTCTGTCTGTCTGTCTCTCCATCTGCCTGTTTTATCTGTCTGTCTGTCTGTCTGTCTATCTGTCTGTCCGTTTTGTCTGTTGTGTACACGAAGAAAAGAAAGGAGAAGAAGAAACATATAGTCTGTCTGTCTCTCTGGAAGTGCAAAAGCGTAAGCCTGCACTGGGCAAGGAAGGGCCGCAGGGTACGCTCAAGGCCTGGAGCTTTGGCGTCCGTTCATTGCAAGAGCGCGCCAAAAGAAGAAACAAACAAAATGAAGAGAATGAAGAAAGAGAACAAGGGAGAGAAAAGACGATATAGTCTGTCTGTCTGTCAGTCTGTCTGTCTGTAGTGCAGAGAGACAGCTACATGGGTGGATGTATATCCTGATGTCTGTTGTCTGCCTGGAAGAAAAACAGGAAGTCACAGAAAGAAAGGAATCATACAGTGTGTGTGTTGTTTGTATACGGGAGAGAGGTTAGGGAGTGGTCGTGGGCTGACAAAAAGAGAGGTGAATGAGCGAGTAATCAGGCAGAAAAGAACGAAATTGTGGAGGGGGGAGAGTGGCGGAAAATGTGCGGTGGACTGGTTCCGATGAGGTGTGGTATGAGTGAGCAGGCGTGCAGAGGTAAGTGTTTCTTTTTTCTCTTGATTGTTTCTTCTTCTTCTTCTTCTTCTCAATGTTGGAGAAGCGAATGGCAATTTTGTTCCAATGCCCTTCTTTCTGCCTTTGAACATTCGGATTATTAGTTGTGTGTGAGGATGGATGTCCATGCATCCCTGCATCCCTGCAGGACTGCGATGCAATCAGAGACGTCCCCTCTCCTCCAGATGTCCTTCGAGACCTCCACGGGATTTCTGTCGGAGGCCCTCGTCAAACAGTCGACTGGTCAGTGAATGGGTGTGCGGGGTTGAGGCACTGAAAATGTGCTCAATACACTTCTTTCACGTGGGATTATGAACACTTAATGGCCTTCTCTCCCTTCCCACCCCCCCCCTCTCTTTGCGTGTGCGTGCGTGTGTGCTTATGCGCCTGTGTGTGAGAGAGATGGAGAGAGCGTGTGGGTGGGCCGGTGGGTGTGGACAGGGGGCTTGCGCGCATACGTCTATCTATGCCATTCATTTGCAGACAACCTGAAGACCCCGGCAGGCGCCCTTGTGACAGGCAAGCAGACCCGTGGGGGCACTGGCATGGCCGAAGTTCTGGTTCGTCCTCAGTTGAAGGGGATGCCGTCTCTGTGGAGCCGTTGGCCGGGAGCGGACCGGAAGCAGCCGGGAAGGAAGAAGAGGAAGTTGACAAAAACAACAGATAAGGGAAGGGTGTCCAGTGGTGAAAATAAGAAGATGGCAAAGATCATTCCGCAGGAGGAAGACGAAAAACCTGGAAACAGTGGTATGCAACAGAAAGAGAAAAGCAAAAAACGAAAAGAAGGCAGATGATCGATTGCATTTCAAACGTTTTAGAGAATGAAAACGATCGATTGTAAATTTGTTGAATGTTGCATTAAGTAGGAGTTGCTACAATTCTTAAAATACGCCTCAAAATACGAATCATTGATTAAATAAGTCTTTCATGCTAGCTTTAATGTAAATTCGGTAAAATTTAGAATATTATACTATATTTGCGCTATAGTTTCTTTTTTTTGTTTTATTGCGTGCCGCCGTGGTTGTGGGACACGCACGTGGTCTACATTTTCACTTTGCCGGGCCAGGATTCATATCCGGGGCCGCGCCGGGCATTTACCTCATCTGTCCTCGACCTATCGCGTTCATCCGCTTCGTCTAATGCGTTCGATCAATCGATAAGAGTGACTTACTTTGTTTGGCTTTCGTTCTATTCCTCTATCTAACAGTCCTTGGACTCTGAATAACGGCCGAGCCCCGGATACACCTCTATACAGTCTTTATGTCTGTTTAGCATCATCATTATGGTATACAATATGGTACCAGACCTGGTTTGTTCGATCCACTTTTTTTTCAAACAGACTCACCAGACTTCAAGTTGTTCGTATGAGACTTTGGGTCATGCCTCTCTGCTCTCTATTTCCGAAGATGCTAGTAGCCACTGCCTCAACATATGTTATCCTTTACTTTTACCCTCTCCATGGCTTCTTTATTTTCGATGTGACTTTTTTACAAAGTGCAGACGCACTGCATATCCTTTTCTCAGTTGTACCGTCTTGTTCAGTTGTGCTTCGTCTTTTTCTAGCTCCTTTTAAAATTGACAACGTTTAACCGGTATAGGGAGATCTTCTCCTCACTCCCTCTATGTTACGCCATCAACCTCTCTTCCCTCGGCAACCGCTGCCTGCCAGTGGATCAAACCAGGCCTCTCATTGGCCCCCCTTTCTTTGGTTATCTCCTTATCCAACATCAAACCTCAACGCCCTATGTGCAGTTCGGCATCTACTTCTTTCTTTTAATTTTTTGGGTGTCTAGATGATGCCACAGCTCGCCAATTCTTCAAATGGATCCTCTCCAGCAATTTGGGCGGCCTTGGTGGTCCACCGTCCACAGTTTCTTCCAAGGCTTGCTGTTTATGTCGGGGCGGACAGGCTGGGTGGTCCATCCGTCTGCTTGTATCCCACGTGTATTGCCTTTTGTTAGCACTTGCACAAACTATGTCTTTCTATGCGTTGATGCAGCTGTCTTTTCTCTCTGTCTGCTGAATTTGTCAGGGCTCCCATTCTTCATTCAGTGACACCCTTCATTGGGTTTTATAACGTGATTGGACAACTTCACACGCGATTGCCCTCCTTTTCTCTTTCCATCTGTTAGTTCCTTCATTCAATCGCGTTCATTCTCTCCGGCTTCCTCTTGCCTGCTTTACACTTAATCGCGATCTCTTGCTCTTCATTGAGTGATCCCCTTTGCCACGGATCTCTATGTACGTGTGTAAGGTGGGGTGGGCATGTATGGGTTCCCTCCGTAACCTCCCGCATCCGGAGGCTCTGTTGGCAGGTAGCTACAATTCCTGTCATAGGCTGATGTATCTCCCCACCTCTGACCAATGATCTCTTTTTCTGCGTGCACATCTGGTGCACATCTCTCTTCTCTGAACCTCTTGATTGCGCTCTCCGTCGATCGAACATGACCGTGCCTTTCCAGCCCCTTCTCCTCAGCATCATGCGTTGTTACCATCACAAAATTGTCTTGCAAAAATGCCTTCTAACTTGTCTTTTTCTTTTCTTACTCATCCGAGTTCGTTCATTCATCATCGTTTTGTCACTACTTCTGGCTTCTACCAAGAAAAAGAAAAAAATGAAAAAGGAAGCTGTGTTGCATGCCGCCGTGGTTGTGGGACATGCACACGGTCTATATTCTCACTTTGCTGGGCCAAAATTCAAATGAATTGTTTTAGGATTTATAAAAACAATTTTATCACTTTTAATGAAAACAAATTCTGAAGTTAGTCTGTATAAACGATGGGCTGAATTATACAATTTTTGCACTTCCTTAATTCTTTAAAAATCGTTAAAAATTTTGATAACTTCAATCCTAGACCTCAATTGGCACCTCCACCTATCCACCGACCCACCCTTTATTTCCCACCGGCATCTTCATCTTTTTCTTTCTAATTTTTTGGAACTGTGAAAGTTTCGCAACCCTAAACATATTTCTATAACGCGTTCTGACAGTCATTGACAATGTTTTAATTCAATCATGAGACCAAAAGTTATAGTCTATCTACTTCGCTCAAACATGGGTGCCAGTAAGCACTGTACTGTCCAGTCCCCAGGTCCAGTCTTTGTGTTTGAGATCACGGGCCACAAGACCAGTACGTAAACCTCCTCTGGTAGGCGAAGTCTCGACATTGACAAATATGCCTATACCATTGAGGGTTGCCTCATTGGGGGACGTGTGTGGGGACACTGGGGAAGGTATGTTGAGATGATTTGTTTCTCCTGGCCTAGGGGTGGTTTTTAGATAGATTTTTTTTTTGTTTAGATTTTTTACCCCCTCCAAATTCATATATTGATCTACTTAAAAAATCTAAAATAAAATATGCTAGAAATATATTATGGAAAAAATTTAGTAAAAAACATAATTAAAGGACTTAAAGTACAGAGTTTACTATAGAGAGTTTATTCTAAATGAGTCGAAATGACCATAGAAACTCTAAATTACGGCTACATAGATCTAACAAAATTGGGTAGGAACTTCTTTTCGTTTTTGAGTGGAACGGAGTGGAGCCTTAGCTAGAAACCTAGGCAGAAACCAAGATTCCTTTGAATTCTATTTGAATTTATATAAAAGATTCTGAATTGTCACTTGTGGCTGAGCTTGAAAATTCAGGTCTTCGCACCATTGAGCTTGGTCTCATCCAAATCATTCAAACGGCAAGCGGTACAAGAGTCAACGCTCTTGCACAACTTATTGCACACAACAAAGATTTGGTAATTCAGGTGGCGTAGAATATTCGGAGACCTCCCAGAGAGGCTGAAGCGGATATTATTCGCTTTCCACATTTTAGAGGGGGGGCATGGTCAGAAAATTTTACTTTCGATTCACAAGTTTCGAAAATGTTGTTAAGCTTGCCAGTACGGTGGGGTACCTCCTACACCGGGTCCTAGCTGAGACAAATGAGAGAGTTCCGGTAAGTCCCCAGCTATCAGGTTTAAGGGGATTTGCTTATGTTAAAAAGAGAAGTCGATTTCCTAGAGCGGTCACCTAATGGCCCTCTAGATGGCCCTCATACAGCATCCTGTTCTATGAACCTAAAATGTATTAAAAACTTTACTGTTTTTTTCGTATTCAAAATTTTTTCTAGACTTTTTTTTTAAAGATTTTTTTCTAAGCGTTTTTCAATATATTTTGTTTAAATTGGTTTAAATTAGTTAGATAGATTTTTTTTTGTGAAGATCTAATATAAAGAATCTATCTAGCAAACACTCCTAGGTTTTTCCTTCATGTTATTGAATTAAAGACGTACGTGCATCGTACGTGCGCATTCATGTCTTTGCCTTAGCTCTTTGCCTAGGTCTTTGCAGAAGAAGCACATATGTATAGAAGACTCTGTGTCTTGGATAAAAAAGAGATGAAGAAGGAGATTTTTCTACTTTCCTTGCAAAAAATATTAGAAAAGTGATAGAAAAGTTGTTAGAAAAGTGATAGAAAACTGATAGAAAAGTGATAGAAAAGTGATAATAGAAATTCAAAGTTAGAAAACTGGTTAAAAAAGTAATAGAAATTAAACTTTAATTTCTAACATGTCAGAAATTATAGTCAATTTCTATTAAATGTTAGAAATGTTAGAAAAGTGATAGAAATTTAAATTAAATTTCTATCACTTTTCTAACATTTCTGACATTTGATAGAAGTTATAAAAAATCTTAGAAATTCGAGTCAAATTTCTAACATGTTAGAAATTTGAATTTCTATCACTTTTCTATCAGCTAGTTTTCTATTGCTTTTCTATCACTTTTTAAACAACTTTTCTATTACTTTTCTAATATTTTTTGCAGGGTTGGCAGTAGAAGGTTGAGGGAATTCATTACGATGTATTAGAGCCCCATTCTGCCCTGCAAGCCTAAAGGCTGTCATTGACGGTCATTGTCTTTGCTCTCAATGAAAACAATTGTAAATAAATTGTCTTGTGGATGTTTATATAAAAAATCAAATTTTAATTATCTACTTAATCATCATTCTCTTTATAAAGCTGGTTAAACTTCCTGCTAGTAAACTTCAGTTAGAACTTACTAGAGAACTTATGTCTTGACAAGTCGCTTGACTTATATTTTGATGCATAGTTTCAAAAATATTAGCAACAATATAAAAAATCAAAATCAAATATTTTTTAAAAAATTAAAAAATGACGTTATGTTTTATTATTTGATTTTGATGTCTTACGCCTCGGATTGCGTGCGTTATACATGCAGTTCGTCAGACAAAAGTGCCTCCTGCTGATCCCTGCTTTATAGTGCTCCCCCCTTGATCAATTCTTCGATCGACGAATCTCCATCCCAAGTAGGAAATGAAGGAGGACAAAGAAGGGAATAACGTCTGTCGTACATGACTCGGGGAAGAAAAAGTAAGAAAGAGCAAAGAGGGGATCGAGAGCGGTGCGTGTCTGCCAGTGAGAGTAATGAGAGACAGACAAAGTGACTGACTGCATCCACACGCTGACTGCTCGAACAACCACGTCATGCCCCCCCCCCAACGGCAGTCCCTCCCCCCTCTGCAGAAGGCACAGAGGTCCCCCCTCCTGCCTCCCCTGATAACTCTGCAATAACCTCCGTCTCAATCTCTCCCCCTTGTGCCTTCCCTACCCCCCCCCCGCCCACCAGGGTCTCCTTCTGTGTTCCTCCAAGGTTCTCTGTTAGTGAAGAACTGGCTGCAGCACCGTATGGGCCGTTTGCTTGATCAGACGCAGATCCCAACAAGGGCGCTTCCTTTCCCTTTTCTCTCTCCTCCTCCCCTCGTTCCTTTTCTTTTTGCCTCTCTTTCTTTCTGCTCTTCTTCCGTCTCCTGCCCGCCTCCACGTCAAGCAAACTCGAGTTTTCAGACAGGTACGACAAGCCAGTCCCAGGCCTGTTCCCGAATGGGAGAAGCCAAAGCGCCGGGTTCTCCCCCAGGACCTCCGTCACATTCCCATAAAAACCAACGTCGTACACCGACGTGTTGAACCCAGACTTCCGAAACGACTTCTCACAGAACTCGATTGTCGTCATGCCTCGGAGGGCAAGCCTGCAGCAATCGAGTCAGTCAGTGCATACATTTTCTTTCATACATTTTCTGTGTGAAAGAAAAGTCATGCCTCGGAGGGCAAGCCTGCAGCAATCGAGTCAGTCAGTCAGTCGATTTGGACACACAAACAAACAGAGTTATGACAAAAGAATTGAGAGATATATATCACAAAAGAAAGTGGCACAGAACGACAGACCCAAAAGAGGAAACGCTGCAGCATAAGTCGACAAATAAAAAGAAGCGGCTCAGGGGTCACCCAGATATCCAGACAGCCGGCCGGCCAGAGAGACAACCGGCCAGCCAGATAGCCCTCCATCCACACAGCCAGACAGATAGACAGACTTTTCTGTCTCTGTTTTCCGTGCAGACAAGCAGTAAAACCAAAAAGGAAGAGTCACAGGGACGACCAAGGAAGGGAAGGACAATCAGACAGCGAGAGAGGAAGGGGATCTCAAGAAGACAAAAGGAAACGCTCTAGCTTGCGTCTGCTCCCCCCACCCCATGATAGTTCCTTCAAGTCCTACGCTGCTAGCAGATCACTTCCACAACACTAGAAGAGAAAAAAACAGAAAAGAGACGCACAAAAGAAACTTATGAGAGACGAAAGAGACAGACAAAAGAGACAGACAGGCACCCTCAACTAGCGACGGGAGGGAGTCTTTTGCCTCCCGCTCTTTTACTTTTGATGGCGGAGAGAGATGCTCTCTAAGCGGTAAACGAGCTCTCACCGCACCGCACTAAGAAAGAAAGAAACTGGCAGTGCCTGTCAGACGGACAGCCAGACAGGCTGACGGACGCGAAGACAAGGAAACCGCAGACAAAGAGACGGACAGACGGACGGACAGACAGACAGACAGACAGACAGACAGACAGACTATATCGTCTTTTCTTTACTTTACAGACAGACAGACAGACAGATATTGCTTTCTGTTTTTTCCTTTCATTTACTGACTAACGGAGAGCTCGACAGTATTCATTGGCATGTCTCTCTTCTTTCCCAAAAAGCATACAGTTTGTTTGACGAATCAGTAGAAGGGACCCTTCCTTCCGTTTCTGTTCACTCTGAACAGACAGGCATGCCTGGTATGCCTTGTTTTTTCTCTTTTCTTTTCTCCGCCAGATGGCTGGACTGACACAATAGAAAAAAGGCAGACGAAGATGCCTAGAAAAAGAGAGATAGGAACGTGCAGGGCGGGGTAGACAGGTGGACTGACTACATGACTTTGTTTTTTCGTCTCTTCTTCGCTTTTTCTAAAAGAGACACGCACTCACGTGTCACGCAGGCAGGAAGGCACGCATGCAGACAGTCAGGCAGATAGGCAGTAACACTGGCAATGAGACAACCGAAACAAAGCGCCCGCATGCTATTTGACTCTGACAGCCACGAGAGTAGAGTCAAGTCAATACAAAGGAAGAAAGGCGTGCATCCAGGTACGCAGACATGCATCACGACAGTCTGATCGACGGACCGACCAGATGTGGAATATCCAGAATGCCGTCATGACGACTCCCAAGAAGGACGAGAGGAGTTCCGTGAAGAGTAACAAGAACATCTTCCCGAATGGGGCGTCCTCGTCGACTGCCTGCTTGACAGAGTCGAACATTGTGAACCAGATGAAGTGGCACGTGATGGTGGAGTACAGGAGAAGAAGGAAGAAGAACTTGTGGTTGGCGTATCCGACGCAGTTGTAAATCCAGGGACAGTGGTGGTCCATCTTCAAGACACATGTGCCACACACACGACAGTGGTGACAACGGTCAGGCTTGTACTTTGCGCACCACTTACACCGCCTACGCTCTCCCGTTCGCTTCAGCTCTTGCAGATTGAAGCTTTCCGGGGCCTTTTGGGTATCCCCTTCAGTGAGGCGCCACTCTAATGTGTCTGGAATTCCACCGGGCGTCTGGAGAATCGCTCGGAAGTAACACAGCAGAACCATCGCGGTCAGGACATTGAAGATGGTGATTTGGACTGTCCCAACCGAGTTCGTTGCAGGTGCGTGGAGCAGGGGAAAGAGATGGAAGACGGTGTATACAGAATACAGAGTTCCTATGATCAGCATAATGAAGAGGACTGGAAGAAACTTCGAAGTTTCGAACTCCCGCTCACCCTTGAGACTGCCTGGGTGCATGACCATCTTGACTGAAGCACCTGGCAGCCTCCCTGGAGCCGGAGTTTCTTTCTTTCTCGCTTCTTTTTCTTGAATACTTGAACTTAGACTCCTTTCCTCAGGTGAATAAGCTGCTCTGGCAGTTGCGGAATGGTCAAAGGCTGTGTATTGGAAGCAGTGCCTTTCGAAGAGTTGAAAGTTCGTCGATATATTCAATCTTCTGCGACTCCTGCATGCATGCATGTAATCTAACTGTATATATATAAGCCCCTGCCCTTGAATATTGGACGCACGTTTTGAGACCTCTCTGTGGTCAACTTTGCCATGGCGCACCACCCACCCGCCCCTCATTGTCCATGTATGTAACTTGTAAAATACATTTATTTTTGCGTTTTTTCGCGCACACCGCGCGCGTGACAAAACCCTTTATAGGGCAAAAACAATAGGGATCCACCCTATAGAGCGACCATTTTTTAAAATTAAAAAAATGAAAAAAAGAAAATAAAATGAATTCTAATACAGTAAGTGATAATACAAAGCCAAGCCAAATCGTGCGTCCAATATTCAAGGGCAGGAGCTTATATATATGTATGTTATGGAATATAATCCCGTGTGTGCAGAACTTTTGCCAAAGTTGCGTAACACACCTAATACCTAGTAGGTTAGTGCCTCAACCAGCCGTGTCGTGGTTCATTTAAACGTCCGCGCGGGGCACAAACCTTGATTGTTTATACGACCGCACGTGGTATATATAGGGCCCTTCGCAGTGTTAGACCGTGAATTAACTGCCCTCTGAGATGCACTCTTGCATACATAGCCGATTATATTTTTGTCTAAAAAAAATTTCAGCCGTATATTATTCTACGACCACCAGCACCATATCTGCGACTTACTGTTCATACTAGCCTCATTCTTACATTACTTTCATCTCGCTGCGTGCTCTCAATGCCTCTCATTCGTTTGCTTTATCCCACTGCACTCCATTCTCTCCTTCCTACTTGCCTGTGTCATTACACGATCCTCGTTGTCTGCATGCATCCTGCAGCTCTCCGACTGCCCAAAATGATGCGGTCGTGTTAGCTCACTGCGCTGATATATTCACTTATCCAGGTCTGTTGCTCGCATTCGATCATGCATTCACTCAACGTATATATATCAATCTCTATTCATCTTATTACCGCTCGATCCCACAATAATCGGTTTCACTGCGTGCTTTCGCATGACAATCCACTGCCCTGCCTATTTTGTTTCACTGTCCTCATTGCACTTTTGTATGCCACATCTCTCCCACTGTTATCTAAGTTACCTCTTCGCCGAGCCTTTCGCACTCACGTCAGCTCTCACATCAAGTCTCATTAAATCTCAGCCTTCTCAGTTCAGTGCTCTGATTTCAATGCATAGCCTCTTCCCGCTGTATTCTCTCTCATGTTTGGTTCTCGTTTTTTTCTGCCCACAGCCATCAACTCATTGCTCTTATGCCCCAGCTATCACCCGGCGCAGACAGGTGGGCATGCATGCAGGCAGGTAGGCAGGCAGGCAGGCAAATATGCCAAACAACAGAATAGGCAGATCCGTAAAATGAGAGAATGACACTAGCAAAATAACAGAAAGGCAGAGAGACATACAAATACGCAGACATAGGTACTGTCAGGCAGGTAGGTACGCAGACAGGCAGGCAGACAGACAGACAGACAGACACACAGGCTACTCTCTCGGTGACCCTGTTTGTTTACATCTCATCTCTTCACTTGCATTTCACTTTTCTTATCTTGCCTCTCTCATGCCATTTCTCTTAATTCCGACCTCTTATCCGACCTCTCAGCTGTATATGTCTCTATATACTACCTCACAAACAAACCGTGAGTTTCAGAAGTCGCAATCCCACTCTGCTTCCGTCTTGACGTTTCCTTCCGGTATGACTGAGTGTATTCCTGCCTACCTGCCTGTTGGCTGTCATGCAGGGATGCCTTCCTGTGTGCCTGACCGCATTCCTAATTTTGTCTTCTTTTCTGAGTGTGCTCAAAGTTCTGCCTCCCTGTCTGTTTGACTGCTTTCTCATCATCCCAGCTAGGTGCCCATTCTGTCTGCCTGACTTAGTCTACTTCCCGAATTTTGATCTTTCTGTTAAACTTTGCCTATGTTCACTGAAAAGTTCTGACTAGGCCGCCTTATCCAAGGACTGCCTTTAACAACTTGCTATCCTGACAACCTTCCATATTTCGGTTTTCCGCTCTTCTATCTTTTCTCCCATCACCTCTTCTGTCCTCTTTATCTGTTCTGTGTTTCTTTTTTCTTTCTGTCACTGCTTTCTTCATTCTCTTCCCCCCTTTTGTTTCTCTCTCCGGACGTATACCTCTTATTTTACATGTTTTTTCATAACAGCGCCTGAAAGTTATTTTAAGATAAGTTTCTTCGACACGATCATACTCGATCGTCAACATCGACCGCCATTAATTGAACATCGCTCTTTTATATATTTTTTTTATGATGGCGCCTAAATGGTATTGCATGGTAAATTCCCTTGACTTGATTATACTTGATCCATAAGTTGATCGTCAACATTGATCGGCACTAATTTATTGAATACAGTTATAAAAGGCTTTTATAATCAAGCTGTTTGAGAAAATTTAGGAAAATTTATACCAGATTACAAAACTTTTTTGACTGACTATTGATCGATCGATGAGTTCCATAGTTGGTACACAAAGCATTTATCAAAAAGTATCCTCTAAGAAAGGTTATAGAATGTCCTTAGCCATACATCTAACGAAATGTAGAACATTTTATGACACAGCTCTTATTTAATTGACTAGTTGATAGATTGAATGCGTGATTTAGTAATCAGACCGTAATACTGCATGCTTATGTTTTTTACCGTTTTTCTTTAGCCCGTACGCCATAATTAACACACTCATAAGAGTCGGGTGACAAGACCTTAGTCACTTCCACGCATACTCACTTATATTAATATAGTCTGTCAGTCATGCATGCATACAGTTAATTATTTCAGTATATATACATACAAATGATATAGTTTCCATGCATATACATATTAGTTTCTATGAACAGCGAAGAAGGACCGGACGTACGTATGCCTAGACAAAGATGCATATCGGCCCAATGCAGGAATAGAAAGACATTGAAGAGAATTTTTCTTGAGGGCGTAACGTTGTGAGGCTTGCAGCCGCCCAACGGTACGCAATGCAGCATCTCAGGCCATATCAAGATGCGCGCAGTTCAAGCGCATTCACGTCCATATAATTAAGTCACGCGCATGCGTATGCAGTCGGTAGTGAGTTAAACCTTGGTATGAAAGTCTGTAAAGAAGTATCTAGAAGTAAGAACCTGGTATGACAGATCCTGTATGTAGGAGTCGAGTATGTTACGCTAGCCACTGATATGCACCTGCTTACCACCTAGCGTGGTAGCAGAGTAGCACGATCGCCTCGAGGGTATTCGCAGACCGTCTCTTGGTCGTGAATTTGCAGTGTGAGGTCCATCATCTGCAGCTGCCCACAGCTTGCCTGACTATGCACGAAACCCTTTAACTCGGATAGAGATGTACAGCAGTCAATCATTTTGCTTTGCAAAAAGAGTCATTGACACGTTCAGACCGCTTCTGAAGAGATGTCAATCTGGGAACGCTTTGGAAATTTTCTTTCTATCGTTAAAAAATTAGAGAAATTCAAAGACGTTCCTTCTCATGATGTGCAGAAGAGCGGTGAATGCTTCTTGCTGGAGGGACACGAGATTGCGCAGGAACTTCTGAGAGCGACTGGTGTGTCTGCCACTTCATCAGGAGAAGAGAAGCTTCAGGCAGAAGCCGCTGTGCAGAAAAGAAAATGCCGATCCGATACAGAAGGCAAGAAAACCTGACGAAGCCGAAGGATGACGGAAGCTGCATGGAGGAGGGAAGAGGCAGAGCGAGCAAAGACTCAGCAATCATCTGATGTCTTCAGGTCCCCTTGCCCTCAGGATGGTGAGAAGAGAGTGAGGAGAAGAAGGAGAAAGAGAAAGAAAAATCATTGTGCAGACATTTCTAGGGCAGCCATAGGTGTATCCAATGATAACAGCATCATCTAACCAGGTAACCCACAGTCCAAATATCTTGTGAAAGAAGGGGCTGTGCAGAACAGAGGATCTTCTCCTGGAGAGAGAGGGTTTGGAATGAATCTGACTTGCCCTGCTGTGCCTTTTGAGGGGGCAGACAGAGGTGAATTGTCCTGTCGGGGAAATGACTGGCGTGGCGGGGTACCCGCGCACGATGACAATGACCATGTTGGTCAGTCGTCCCGAAAAGAAGGCGGAGAGACGTGTGAAACGCAGGAAGAGAGTGGGTTTGTCAATACCGATGGGGGCATGATCTTTGCGATGCCTCAAACGACTTTTAATTTCGGTCAGAGCTCCCCTGTGATGGCTCCTGCCGGAAGGGATACTCAAATGAATGAGCCCGCTCCAATGGAGCTGTGCCAGATCGAAAGGTGTGGGAAAGAAGAAAGAGGTGTGGGAAAGGACTTGTTTGAGTCATTGTATGGAGTTGGGAGTTGGGAATTGAGAGAGCAAATCCACAGTCAGAGACCGCACAGTACGTCTTTGCAACACAACTGTTTGGAGACAGGTCGGCAGGGAAATAACCTTCACGGTGGAAATCCAGGGAAAGCAGAAAGACAAAAAGAGAAGCGCTAAGAGAAGAAGGAGAGAAAGAGGCAGGAAAAGCATGAAAGGGAAATGCTGGCTGTGAGGTAAAAGAAGGAGATGGACAGCCATTAGTCTCCTCTGCCTCCAATTAGTGAGGGAGTGGAGGAACCGGCAGTCCCGTCTGATGGTTTGACACCGTCTTGTCAGGCCAGGTGTCAATAAGAGAGAAGGCAGGCGAAGAACAAAGAAAAAGAGAAGAGGCGAGCAGCTCACGGAAAGCCAAAGACGCCTATACCATCGCATGATCCACTGCAGCACGAGTATTGGGAGGTTGTGTCTTTTCGTTTTCGGTTGGGAAGGGAAGACTTGATCCCAAATGTTCAAGGAATCGGCACGGCAAACTGGGATGCATTTTTGGCATGTCGTGAGTGTGGACAGACAGGGGAGACATTTTACAGGGAGATATATGGAAATGGAGGGAGTCTGATGCCGTATGTGCTGGAAGTGAGACCTGCAGTGCGGCAGATGAGGAGTGTGCGGACTGCCCGCACTTCAGCGCAGTCTTCTATCAGTCCACAACCTCCATCAGAGCAGCAGCACCAAGCTAACAGAGTCTTGGATCAAACAAATGGGAAAGAGCCGGGGGTGATTGTAGGGCTAACCGATTGGGAGATGCAGTACTATGGCATCCAGTGGACTCCGTGAACGAAGGAGCGATTTTAAACCGATGTCTGTTTTCCGCCCTTTTGTGTCTGATTTTGTTTTTCTTTATTGTTGTCCTCGTGCGCATCACACTCTCTCTAACTAAGCGTGGACGCGGCCTTGAAGGGGGAGGGGACATATACACGGGGTGTACGGTAAAGTCGGTAAGAATGGTGGTTGGTAGTTGTGATGGTTTAACTGGAGTGGACTATGAGTTGACGATGCGAAAGAGAAAAAAAGCCACAGGAAAGATGGTAAAGGGAATTCTGAAAACAGAAATGACAGAGATGAAAAAAAAGAAAAGAAAAGTGACCTTTGATTTTTGCGATGCCGCAGGTGAGGGAAAGCGATGATCTAATCAACGATCACCATTTCATTGCCGCAAAACGTTGTATGAGAGAATTCACTCGCGTTTTCTGCATAAGCCAGCATAGGCATGGCTTCAGGGGGGACGTGGCACGTAACGTTGTGAGGCTTGCAGCCGCTCAACGGTATGCAACGCAGCATCTCAGGCCATATCGAGATGTGCGCAGTTCGAGTGCATTTGCGTCCATGTAATTAAGTCACGCGTATGCGCATGCAGTCGGCAGTGAGTCAAACCTTGGTATAAAAGTCTGTAAGGAAGTATCTAGAAGTAAGAACCTAGCATGACAGATCTTGTATGTACAAGTCGAGTATGTTATGCTAGCGACTGATACGCACCTGCCCACCACCTAGCGGAGGGTTCGTGGAGAATTAGTTTCCATACATACACATATTAGTTTTCATACACATATTAGTTTGAGTAGATCGGTTAAATTGACACATCATACAGATTTATGTTGACAAAATTTGTTCTAGAATCACCCCTGCCAAAATTTAAAAACTGAAAAATTAGTTGTAAGCGGCGGGCGACCCGCCTAACTAAAATGACTCCAGAGTCAGAGCCGCTCATATATTAGCTTGGTCAACCATTCAGCAATATATACGTTGTAGATTGATGCATATACATGCATATAATCTGTATGATACAGTTTGAATTGACATTTATCAGATGAATGCAGGATTGTGTTAACAGATGGTTACTGTTCACTCAGATGTCCTATATATATACAAACATCATAAAAACTATCTCTTTTAGTCTGTTAAACACTCAGCATGAAGACGTTTGAGTTCTTAAGTTTCCTCTTTGAAGAAGAAAAAAAAATTTTTTCATCTCTCAACGTCTTTCTTTCTTTCTTTTCAATTTTTTGGTAAGTTGATCTTAACCATTTAATAAAGTTAGGAGTTCAAACTGAAAACGTAGTTTTTTGACACTGTCATAACGATGGCGGTATGCTTCAATCCCTTTCCAACCCAATTCTTTCTTCTCTCTATAGTGTTTTAAAATAAGACAAGGCTGGCCCCAGGGGAGGAAGTCGCGCCCCCCCTCAGAAGTTCTGGAGCTCTGAACGATTTTTCACGAGTTGTAAAGCAGAAAATAGACTTTTCAAAAAGTATATAAAAGGTGAGAAGAGTGGGTAGATTAAGGTAGATAGTCATGAGAGGTCTGTCTTGGACATATCATGATGGGTTCATTCACGCAAGCATGCATGCATCGCATTCAGTTCAGTATTCAGTCATATGCATCAATGTCCATCTCTTGTGCACTCTCTGCAGGGTCTGCAGGAGGGGTAATTAACCTGAAAAAGGGAGTCTGAAGAAGCAGAGCTGCTGCTGGCGGCACCTGATTGAGGGTCAGTCACGCCAGTGCATCGTGCATGCGTCTGGGAGCGCCTCTTTTCATGCTCCATGTTGAATCTACAATGCATGCCTAATATGAAAACGGGACCAGACCGACTCCAACACTAATTCCGACTCCAAAATTTTTTTAAATATACAAACAGTTTAAACCAGTTTAAACATATTCAACATCGTTTAAGTATATCTTTAGCGATTCTTTTATTGTTTTTAAAGGTTTTAAATTAGAGCCCGGAGTGTATGAGAGTGAAAGTTAGAAGTGTTGTAGCACAGTGGTAGGCCGGGCCGGCGGGTCTGCGTGCATGCCGTGCGTGGCATACAGCGCCGTGCCGTACGTACGTGCGTCTGTGCCGCGGCCTGCCCAAACCGGCCCGCGCGGGCTGCCACGCTTGACTGACACACGTATCCCAATCCGAATATTCGGCTGTACGGTAGAAATCCGATTACATGCTTTTGCAGGCCGAGGCATCTGCATGTCAGAGAGCAAGGAAGAAATTAAAAGATCCCGCTTCATTTCCTTCAGTTATAGCTCCACGTTGCTATGCAGATTTTCTGTAGAGTGCACTTGTTGTAAGCCTGTCGCTGGGGATCGTACGCCGGTGCTGTAGTGTGGCTACACTTTTGAGGTGGGCTGAGCTTTGCCGTCTCCTTTTAAACAACACTTTGTATGGGCAAGGGGTTTTAATTGTTATATCAGAAAGACCTGTGTTAATACATCTGTTTACCCTTTTTCCTTCCTCTTCATACGGTATGGATGCAGGAGTTTGGAGCTCTCGCTTGCCTCTGGTGTGCAGAAGGAGTTGCGTTCGTCTCGTCTCTTTGGTCAGTTGGGGGTTGGGCGTCTCTGGGTACAACGCGGCTTCAGTCGGTCAACTCATGTCAGGGAATGATCCACGTGGGTTCCTCTATTCACCCATCCTTCTTTTCATTCTGGCTGCGTGGATGCAGGGTTTGGTGCTCCCTCGTACCCTTCGTGTGGAAGGAGAGTTGCTTTCGTGTCGTCTCTCTGGTCAGTTTGCGATTGCGAGTTTCTGTGTGCAAGGGCGGCAAGAGGTTGCGTTCTGTCAGAGAGATGCCCATCCTTCTTTTTCTTTCTTGCCTTCATTCTATTCATACTGTCTGTCTGGATGCAGGCTTTAAGGCTTCCTCGTGTGTGCGTTGGGGAGCTGGAGCTCTTTGTGCTGGGATTTTTGGTGAGTCTGGCCGCAAGCGTCTCTTTGTGTCACGCTGGGCAAGCGGTTACGTTCTGTCAGAGAGATGCCCACTCTTCTTTTTCTTTCTTGCCCTCATTCTATTCATACTGTCTGTCTGGATGCAGGCTTTAAGGCTTCCTCGTGTATGTGTTGGGAAGCTAGAGCTCTTTGTGCTAAGATTTTTGGTGAGTCTGGCCGTAAACGTCTCTTTGTGTTACGCTGGGCAAGCGGTTGCATTCTGTCAGAGAGATGCCCACTCCCCTTTTTCTTTCTTGCCCTCATTTTATTCACACTGTCTGTCTGGATGCAGGCTTTAAGGCTTCGTCGTGTATGCGTTGGGAAGCTGGAGCTCAGTTGGCTGCCTCTTTTATTTCTTTGGTCAGTCGCTCTAGGGGCTTGGAGGGGTGAGGTGCAGGGTTGGGTTGCACGGCAGTGCCACCAGGGGACATATGATGGCTTAGAGCGAGGTGTGAGAGAGGCATAATATACGGAAAGCAATAGAAAGAGAGGACGGCCGGGCGCTAGAAGGGATAGAGAGAGAGCTCCACGTGCTGCTGGGGGATCGACGGGTAGAGAGGACAGTCCGGGTTCGTGTCGGGCCGGGGCTGGCTATCACCATAGCCGGACCAGGACAAACCGGGCCGGAGTCCGGCCCAGAGTCCGGACCGGGCGTCACAAAGCGGTTATCAGACTCAAAAAGGCTGCAGAGGGAGTAACAGGAAGTTATTTGGACAAGAGAGACGGAGCTCCGTGCTTGTGAAAGGGTGTTGGTCCCGGGGGGGAGGGGCGTGTGCACTTAGAGGGGGTCCGGGTGGGGCCGGCCGGGACGGGTTGTGCCAAGTAGGGGGTGAGCCCCGGGCCAAAGGCGTTATACACCTGGAGAAGAGGCCTGGAACGACGCAACGGATGCTGGCTAGAGCGAACGGGGAGGTAAAAAGCCCTCACGTTGGGTCAAATATGCAATACATGTACCGCACTTGATGACTTACCGATACATCATCTGCGATCGCGCGATGTGACATCAGACTGATTTTTATGCATCTTCAAGGCATCGAATATCAATCAATCAATATCGCAAAGAGGGTAAATCGCAAAGAGGGTAAATCGATCGACCTTGCAAGGTCCGTTTACTCATTATGGATCAAAACAGATCGACTCCAGACTTCACATAGATCGATACTCAAGACTTTGAAAGCAAAATTTGTAGGTATATCGATCGATATTGATATTACTGTCCACAATGATGTCTCTTGATGTCGATCCGTATGCTGACACAGACTTCGCAGCCAGTGCGAGTGAGTCGTTTCATCTCCATATTGATAGAAGAACCTGTGCCGCTCGAGGAGAGGTCTCAAAAGACGCAGAATTTGGAGTGTCCAAGTTGCCGAGAGCAGAACGCAATGCAGCAAATATTGCGCGGATTAGAGATGCTAAGCGTAAGGTCTGCTGAGAAGGGGAGATTGCTGAGATTGGTCGGGGACAAAACCACCTGCAGAGAGGGTGGAAAGGGCTGGAGATTGCTGGGGAACCACCAGACCTGCAGAGAGGGCAGAGAGGGCAGAGGACCCCTCGGGAACTCTTGCCGATCCTAGTGCCGACCCTGGGCCCCCACCCTGCCCACCACCCTGCGCTAGAGCCTCTTTTCTCCTCTTTTTCGCTGCCTCCTTCTTCTTTAGTACATTTGCATCGTACTTAGCCTGTTCACCGCGGAAGCCCTTGAAGAGGGTTCGCCTGTTAAGGCAGGCAGTGAGGAAGGTTCGCTTGAACCCCTCGTTAACTACCACAGATGAGTCGTTTTCGGGAT